>JBAMJV010005198.1:17500-130000 GCA_037951105.1 Echinarachnius parma
TGCACATTCCATGACAAAATATTCGTAGCAAATCTTATATCAATTTAAAGAGGAGGATTCACGCCTTCCAATGATACCAAATATATGAATGGTAATAGCGTAATAAAAAAGTAATTAATGTGCAAATCTCGATTGCGGAACTTGTTGTGCGAGGTATAGATCGGTACTCACTTGTCTGTTAGTCGTGTCGGTCCTTGGTCCAATCAGTATATCCCCGACTCTTGGTGTAATGATCCAGACTTGAGTAGCACCAACATGGACAGAGATGCAGCTAGCAAGAACAACATGTGAGGATCTGGATTAGAATTTATTATCATTGTTGAATTCTTTGTTGAAATGTTAAGCTGTGTAGGTCCTAACATACATAGCTAGGTAAAATATAGTGACCTGGCATCAATTGTGGAAAACAGGAACAGAATAGGGCACCATTCCCTGTTCGTATGGTATTCTTAATTCGTTCTACTACGTTGTGATACGTGATGACCTGGCTCATGGGTGTACGGGCTCATTTGTACAGGGCAACTGAGGTATTTGGCCCGAATATCAACTCTACCCGTGATATTTCCTGACATGCACTAGGAGGTTCTGATATGATTCTGCCCGAATATGAAATGTTTAACCCGAATTTTTTATGCGTTTGCCAAAATAATAAAATATGCCATTCCCTAGGTTTTTCCACCGAATAGTTGTATTCTAGAGAGGGGGAGGGAAGGGTGAGGGGGGGGGGGGGGTGGTAACTTGCTGCGCATCTATCCCCTCCCCAACTCCGTACTTCTATGGTAAGGCTGCACTACCTAAAACAAATTTGATCCTAACCCAAATGAAAACAAAATGGCGGTTGTACTTTGATGTTGTTGTCAGTTGTTAGGAATAATTTTGACTACCTAAACAATTTCTTATTCATGGATACAATGGCGCAGCCATAGTACCGTATTGAAATTTCCTTTAGTAGTCTACGCGACCCTCATTGAAAGGTGTATGACGTAATGAGGCTCAAATTACTGTTGCAATTGTATGATGAATATGCGTGGTGTTATAACATCTTAGCATTTACTAATTAATAAATGTAGCGACGTGCTACGAATTGTGCGAAATAAAATGTTAAATATTTTAGAAAATAAGGAACAATGTATCTGTTCACATTGTCAGACTATGTACCAGGCAGCACGTCTTCTAAACAGATGACCACACCATGCAAACATTTGCTACATGTGAATATCAAAAGTTTACCCCTATGGTAATGGTGATTTTCTAGTGAAGATAATTATTATTATTAATTAATAAGCATGTTTGGTGATTGAAACTGAGCGCATTATACAACAAATCGATATAAATTATATAAAACATAATCGCCTCTTACTTGAATGAAGGTTTGACCAGGCTGTTGGTTGAGGTGACTATCCCAACGATGCCGTGATGACAAAGCTGTAGGTTGCAGTGACTATCACAATGATGCCGTGATGACGAAGATGTAGGTTGCAGTGACTATCACAATGATGCCGTGATGACGAAGCTGTAGGTTGCAGTGACTATCACAATGATGCCGAGATGACGAAGCTGTAGGTTGCAGTGACTATCACAATGATGCCGTGATGACGAAGCTGTAGGTTGCAGTGACTATCACAATGATGCCGTGATGACGAAGCTGTAGGTTGCAGTGACTATCACAATGATGCCGTGATGACGAAGCTGTAGGTTGCAGTGACTATCCCAACGATGCTGTGATGACGAGGCTGTAGGTTGCAGTGACTATCACAATGATGCCGTGATGACCAGGCTGTAGGTTGCAGTGACTATCACAATGATGCCGTGATGACCAGGCTGTAGATTGCAGTGGCTATCACAATGATGCCGTGATGACCAGGCTAGGCGTTGAGGTGACTATCACAACGAGGCCGTGATGACGAGGCTGTAGGCTGAGGTGACTATCACAACGATGCCGTGATGAAGAGGCTGTAGGTTGCAGTGACTATCATAATGATGCCGTGGTAACCAAGCTGTAGGATGCAGTGACTATCACAATGATGCCGTGATGACGAGGCTGTAGGTTGCAGTGACTATCACAATGATGCCGTGATGACCAGGCTGTTGGTTGCAGTGACTATCACAATGATGCCGTGATGACCAGGCTGTAGATTGCAGTGACTATCACAATGATGCCGTGATGACCAGGCTAGGCGTTGAGGTGCCTTCACAACAATGCCGTGATGACGAGGCTGTAGGCTGAGGTGACTATCACAATGATGCCGTGATGACCAGGCTGTACGTTGCAGTGACTGTCACAATGATGCCGTGATGACCAGGCTGTAGGTTGCAGTGACTACCAAAATGATGCCGTGATGACCAGGCTAGGCGTTGAGGTGACTATCATAATGATGCCGTGATGACCAGGCTAGGCGTTGAGGTGACTATCATAATGATGCCGTGATGACTAGGCTGTAGGTTGCAGTGACTATCACAATGATGCCGTGAATACCAGACTGGATCTTGAAGTGACTATCACAATGGTGCATGTGAACTGTGAAACGGGATGATATTAATACAAAATGTAATGCTAAGTCGATAAAGTGTATGCTTAAAAAAAATTGTGGTACCGTTATTTCTTATGTGCAGTGTTACGTTGTTGGATAGTGCGTCACAGAACGCAATTCTCTAGAATGTTACGTTGTAAAAGGATATTTGATTTGTCTTTCACGAATACGTTTTGTTTAGCGTATTTCATCATGTTCATGATAAGTCTATATATAATATTGGGTTTTAGTTTTCAATAGCATGTCTTTGTCTAACTAAGTCCGCAGGCTAACAAATGTTTTTTTTTTCTTCTAGATATCTAAAGTTAATCTGGAACAATGCGTTGCTTATCATACAATACACAACATTGTAATAACATGCATTATAGTCTTTCTCAAAGGGGACCACCAGGCAAGGAACAACACGTAATTATATGTTTGTATTTGGTACCATTTTGTGATATAAAATAGATACAAAACATTGTGCAAAGGGCTGTGTAATTCATAAACAAAGCAATTAGTTACCACCACTTACAGAACAACTATTATTTCCCGGTTCCGTATGGGCCAAACTTTTGCGAGTGCGTCAATGCTATTCACACGTAGTTTGGAGACAATATAATCCCGGACGATTCGTTCGCTTTGGGTAAAGTAGTCTTCGTACATGCAGACCCATGACTGCATGCTTTAGAATGGTGGTGCGTTTTCACATGATATTTGTGTTCTTCTGAAAACATACTGTTATGAACTTGTTGATGGAATAGATCACTCAGTATGTTATTTATACAATATATTATGTTTGGGTCGTGGTACCCTTTTAATTGAGAAGGTGGATAGTTACATATACCTCGGTAAAAACATCACTCTTGAAAATGAAACAGCAGAAGAAGTGCGACGAAGAATACAGCTAGCTTGGGTGAAATTGTGGAAACTCAGCCTTATGCTCCGAGATGAGAATCTTCCAATCTCCCTCAAAAGACAAATTTTCAATCAATGCATAATTCCGGTACTATCCTACGGGGCAGAGATTTGGGCAACAACTAAGAAATTGGAAAAGAAGCTTAGAGTCATAGAAAGAGCAATGGAGAGGATTATGGAAGGAGTTACAAGAAGAGACAAGGTCAGAAATGAGGACTTAAGAAAGAAAACAAATGCCAGGGATATCATACAGGAAATAAAAACAAAGGAATGGAGATGGGCAGGCCACCTTGCAAGACGTAAAGATAATAGATGGACACATAATATAACTAATTGGACACCAATAACACAAACCAGACGAAGAGGCAGACAGAGTAGACGTTGGATGGATGACATCAAAGAATTTGGGGGTGTTACATGGATGCGACTAGCACAAGATAGAAGAAGATGGAATGGTGATGAAGAGGCCTTCCTTCTGCAGTGGAGAGACATAGGCTAGATAGATAGACCCTTTTAACTCTGATTAGTGGAAAAGGTGCTATAAACCAAGTAACAACAACTCAATAAAGACGTAAAAAACAAATAATGTGAAATACATCATGATTAAGTATTCGCATTTGTATGGGGTAATCAACAACCTGCATAATCATGATTATTTATAACAAAATACATATTGTGTGTTTTTAAACAATAAAGAATGCGAACCATAATGCCCATTTCTACAAAAAAAATTGAATTACCGACACGTGCAGGGTTTGGCTATAGCAAAGCCTCGCGAAAACAACGAATAACTTGCTCAACTTTTTACAACTGTTTACAAAATAATGCCGATCTCCATATCTTATTGGATAGTTTAGGTTAAACATAATATTAGCAACTTAAATTAACAGTAATTATTCAAAGATGCTTGAATTGTTGAAAAACAAATTACTTATTTTTAAATGGGTAGTACAGTTTTGGTAAGGCTGAACTTTCGTAACCAAAACCTGCACAGTAACATTACAAACTATTATTTATAACCCCACCATGCACGAAAGGTATACACAAAATAATACAAACGACTAAGTGAAAAAGCGCCATTAAAACACATGGAGGCGCTCTCTAATAAGGCATTGGTTTCAACCATGTTTCATACAAAATTATGCATTTGATGTTTTGTTTTTGATTAAATAGAAAGATCATCAACAACTATTTAAAAACCAGTTTTGTAAGCGTTTTTTATATTTTTCAAAAAAAAATCATCATATATTTTTGGGGCCCAAATAAATACGATCGGATATATATATTTATTGATATTTCAGCCATTTCTGAACCGATTTTAACCAAATAAAGTTTGTTCTGCCAGTAAAATTGCATGTACTCTCAAATTCGACACTCAGTTTTGTATTACCTCACGAACAAATTGTGTTGTGCAGCGCCCTCTCTACCAAAACTGAACTACACCTTTTACATGTTTTAGTAAACAGGACTTATTTGTAATCTTCAGTCATTACACACCAACAATAACAAAGTATTAACGACAATAACAACGGACTGTTTTCACTCAGTTGTTAACACAAAAGGTCGTAATCCAGACATCTCAACTAATTTGATATTTTTGTATAAAATATGTGAATGTGATGTTTGGTAAAAAAATACCTATTCAATATAGAGCTGTTCAAAAGTAATTGAAAAATATATTGGTATATTTTATGAAATGTGAAGGATTAATAAATGTTGTCCTCAATTATTTAATGGATTATATTCCAGTCATAATATATTTATAAACATTTCCGCTGTTTCTTAACCGACTTTGATCAAACAAAGTTGGTTCTGCCATCTAAATTGTGTTTTGCTTTCTTCTTCAAATGTTACACTGAGTTTTTCATTATCTCACTAGAACCAACAGTTTTTTGAAGCGCCCTCTAAATCTACATTGTACACCCATTTTCAAAGGATAATATAGTAGCATGGGATGTCACAGTAACCAACAAGCTTGATAGTGTGACATTCCAGCGAAGAGGCATCGGTGGGACATGGGATATCCTGTCCCAGTTAAGGGACAATATTGACTTACACAGCGGCGTCATATCAATTGATATTTGATGGTGTTACTTTAATTCATTATTTGTGCAAGATTAAACGAAGTCACTTGGAGCGTCCAGACTTCTCTGTTATCACGTTATAATTATACCATTATACTGATTTTGATTTTGATTTACACACGTCTCCTTACTTTAGACATATTAATTATTGAATTGATAAGCGTTCCGGAATGCTTTCCGATTGCAGTCAACATCAATGGGAAGTAGGTGGTACAATATTACATCAACTTTTATTTTTGTTACAGGGTAAACATGGCTATTTTTGAAGAAATCATCACGCATCATCACGAAGTCACAAATATAACTTTTGAAATCTTGAGAAGTATATTACTTAGAATACGTGATACATCATTTGAATAGTAAAACCAAATGCTTCAAACTGATACAAACACAATCATATTCCTTTTTTAGTAGACTTTATATTTTGCACGATGCACTCAGGATTTCTTCAATTTGTACTCACTCTACATATAGTACATGTTGTTTTATTCACAAGGTATAATGTATGTGTATGAAGTAATAATGTTCTTTGTATAGTTTTGCAACCAAAAAATTACGTACTTGACTCTAATAATGTTCACATCTTGTTCCTAGTTGCATTTCATGTGATGATGACCAGACCATTCCCTGCCGCAGTGATGTTAACGGTTTGTGGACATCAGTAGTTAAACACAAGATGCAATATAAATGACGATGTTACAACAAATATACATTCCTTAAATACGTTATCATGTTATGCAATGTCTTTATAAATACCGATTGTTATGAATCATTCCACGTGTTTGTGTCTTGAAGTATAATCCCCACAATCAATGACAAGAGTCGGTTAACATAGTCGGTCCTGGACCCCAGGGGAAGTCTACATACAGAGAGATATCAACGAGTAATAATACTATACGTTTACCCCAAGAACGTTTATATAACATTGCGTCATGTGATGAACGAGGCAGTGACGTAGATGAAGGGGGCGGGGCTATAGCCATGCAGGGGTCGGGCAAGGCGGCCAACTCCCCCTCACTCAAACCTTTCATGCGCTCCATACGTACATGGACGGAATTTATTGTGTATTTACCTATTAATCAAAATGTTTGATTGGTTTCAATTCCTTTTGTTTCCTTCTCCTTTATTCAAATCAAGCTATGTTAGTTAAATTAAAACTGCCTAACCCAATCATTTAATGGCCGGCGGGGATGCAACTAACGTTTTAATGCGTGTCCGCTTATTCACCTGTATGTATATTGGGCACTTTCCCTATCTGACCCCCCCCCCCCCCCGCCCCCCTCCCCCTCATACACACACCCCCCTCAGGTTGTCACCACTGCACAATGCACACAATGCATTTTTGCAGAGGTTCATCGCCATCAGATAATTCTAGATTGTACCGAATCAAAGTCCCTGTATTCCTACCTATAAATGTCAATAATCGCCTGCATATCTATATCGATACAAAACAACTGGGAACGGGGCGTTAGTATGCTTATCGATACGGTCTTTTTGAAAAACAACTTGATTCCCATATCTCGTCGCTCATATTATATTTACACTGTGTATTTAGGCCTACACGTTATAAACATCAAGTACCACTTAAAGGGATAGTACAGTACAGAGTGTCCCAGATAAAACGAAACCGGATTTCATGGCAGAAATTTTATGTCATAATTAATAATTTCTTTGATGAGATATACATGAAGGAAAAGGTCTGATTCTCCTCTTTCATGTGATGTGCATCATATGGCACATAATTCACGCATGGCTAAATTAGAACAATGGATATTGGAGTTACACAAAGTCCATTTGCACGCAGAAATTGCAGATTTGGGTGAGTGTTTAGGGTAGTAAACATGGTAACCGCATACAAATTCATATTTGTATCTTTTATTTGACACCTCATGATTAAAAAATAAATGATTAATACCAGAGAACGAGTACAATGAACAATATGCTTGATTTCACCCCGAAATGAGTAACTTTCCTGATCTAGCATGTTTCCCGTGTTTTCCCTGATCCCCATGTTTGTGTAAGTTCAATCATGCATCAAGTCCATTGACAGCTGCTAAATCAGGAAAGCTGAGGGACTTCTTACTCAACTATCATTTGGGCAAATCAGGCATGTTTTCATTGTACTTGTTCTTTGGCATACATCCTTCATTTTTGGTGCATGAGGTGTGATATAAAAGATACAAATATGAATTGTTATGCAGTCATTGTCCTCTTTCAAAATAAGTACGTTTACTACCCTAAAGATTAACCCAAACTTGCGTGCAAATGGAATGTTGGTAACACCAATTTATATTGTTTTAATTCATTCATACGTGAATTATGTGCCATAAGTTGTACATCAAACGAAATAAGAGAAACAGAGCTTTTCCTTCATGTATATCTCACCAAAGAAATTATTCATTATGACAACAAATGTCTGTCTTGAAATCCGGTTTCGTTTTTTTTTCTGGGACACTCTGTATTGGTTTAGCAGTCGCTTCAATAAATGCTTAAAGGGGTAGTTTAGTTTTGGTAAGGCTGAACTTAAGTAGCTAAAACCTGCACAGTAACATTATAAACTAATAGTTATAACTCCACCATGCTCGAAAGGTATACAAAATTACAAACGACTAAGTAAAAAGCCTGTTATCATTCAAAAAGAGCCATTCAAACACAAGAGGGCGCTTTTTTAAAAGGCATTGGTTTCAACCATTTTTCGTACAAAATTATGCATGTGATGTTTTATTGATATAATGATTAAATAGCGAGATCATCAACAACTATTTAAAAACGCTTTTGAAAATTTTTGAAAAAGTGCAAGCATTTTAAATTTTTTGTCTAAAAATCATCTAATTATTTGGGCCCCAAATAATTACAAGATCAGATATATTTATTGATATTTCAGCCGTTTCTGGGTCGATTTTGACCAAATAAAGTTTATTCTGCCATTAAAATTGCATGTTCTCTCAAATTCGACATTCAGTTTTTCATTACCTCACAAAAAAATTGTGATGTGCAGCGCCCTCTCTACCAAAACTAAACTACCCCTTTAAAGGGGTAGTACAGTTTTGGTAAGGCTGAACTGTAGTAACCAAACCTGGACAGTAACATTATAAACTAATAGTTATAACTCCACCATGCTCGAAATGTATACAAAATTACAAACGACTAAGTCAAAAGCCCGTTATCATTAAACAAAGAGCCATTAAAACACAAGAGGGCGCTTTCAACCATTTTTCATACAAAATTATGCATGTGATGTTTTATTGAAATAATGATTAAATAGAGAGATCATCAACAACTACCGCTATTTAAAAAACGCTTTTGAAAACTTTTGAAAAAGTGCAAGCATTTTTTTGAAAAAATAATCTAATTATTTGGGCCCCACATAATTATAAGATCAGATATATTTATTGATATTTCAGCAGTTTCTGGGTCGATTTTGACCAAATAAAGTTTATTCTGCCATTGAAATTGCGTGTTCTCTCAAATTCGACACTCAGTTTTTCATTACCTCACAAACAAAATTGTGATGTGCAGCGCCCTCTCTACCACAACTAAACTACTCCTTTAATTCGTGTGTTAATCATGTTAATGGAAGCTGAGTGTAATAGTTAGAAGTGCATGGGATTTTAAAGACAAAATAAACTTTACATGATCAAAATCCATACAGTAAGAGCTAATATATCAATATTTATATCCGTTTGAAATAAATGTGGGTCTAACATTTACTCAACAATTAAAGGTGCACCTGTAAAGTGTTATGTATTGACCAAGATGACATCTGAGACTTCAATCGATATACCAAAATCATTGTAAGATATGTCCGAATAATGCGTGAAAGTTTCACTGAAAAGAACACTGCTTTCTTGGTTAAAAAGTGAACATTTGCGTCAGCTTTTTAATAATAATAATAAAATGACACATTTATATAGCAAACAAGTCTCTCTAAGCGCTTTAGAAAAGTATACAAAGTAAAGAAATAGAGAGTGGTTGAGATATGACTGATAATGTTGTTTGAAGAGATGATTTGTTTAGATTATCTTTGAATTAGTCAATTGAGAGAGAGTTCTTGACCCAGTTAGGCAGAGCGTTCCATGAATATGGTCCAATCAAAACGAATTACTGTATGACGTGTATAAGGTTTACGACCGTTCATTAACGCTCTTGAGCTGAATGATTATGAATGATAGATATCGTCATACTAAAGGGGCATTATTTGAAAAACATCTAACCCTATTTAATTATTCTCTTATATACCACAAACCAAACAACACGGTAGAAGTGAAATTGGTGTATGTCCTACAAAGCTCTATACAGAAGGTATCACATTAATATTAGTTCAAAGTAATAATTAGTCGGCACCTGCGTTCTATTGTTGTAATTGTTCGCGTTTTAACCAACTATATCGTGAAATGCTTGAGGAATTTAGATAGATGGGTTATCATGCTAGATCAAGCCTTCACTACAAATACAATAGCGATTTTTTTCAAAATCAGCCTATCAGTACTGTGAATATCAGTTATTTCTAGCGGGCATCGAAATGGTAATTTGATCAACCAACTAGCTTATCCGGTTTGCATGAATGTAGGCACAGGCGATAATATAGCGTGTATTTCTTATTTACGTAATTTTGTGTTTATGACGATTTGAGATATCAAACGACCCTTCATTGTCTGAACTAATATTTGCTTAAACGATATCACAGTTGCCGTCTTTTACAGTCTTAATTTTATACAAAATATTAAAGGGGACTACCAGGCAAAGAACAACACATTATTATATGTTTTGGTACCGTTTTGTGATACCAAATTGATACCAAACATTTTGAAAAGGGTTGTGTAATTCATAAACAAAGCAATTAATTTCCACCACTTACGGAACCACTGCTATTTCCTGGTTCCACTCGGGCCAACCATTTGCGAGTGCGCAATAATGCTATTCACGCGCATTTTTGTAAACAATAGATTCCCGGACGATTCGTTCGCTCTGCATACCACATTGCAATGCACCACACACATAGCAGTCTGCGTAATTCAGACCGCATGACCGCATGACCGCATGAACGCATGCTTTAGAATGGTGATAATTTGTTTTTCATTCTGGAAACATATTTTTGTGAACTTGTTGATGGAATGGGATACTAAAGATGTTACCATTCTTGAATAAGAATAATATTTTTGGGTGGTGGTACCCTTTAATAAAACACGGTGATTGCGTGTCGATAACAAACTTGATATCATAACTGAACTTTTTGTTACAGTCACATGATCATTAACAGTATCGCAGTTGAACAGACATATCCAGGGTTTTTCACTTTGCGTCAAGACAAAAAGTAACTCATTGATAATCCATAATATAGCTCCCGTCTGAATGACATACGTCAGTGGGTTAGCTACTAGGTGCCATGCCTCCCACCCCTCCCCACAATAATAATAATACAAAAGCAATACTAATGTAGGGGGAACAGTTTTTAAAATACGTAAAAAGACACACATAAGGTGTGCCCCGAATCAGCCCCACCACGCTATCTAACGTAGTTTATGTTACAAACTGTTTCCCCTATAGCGCCACCAAGGAGAGTTCTGCGCAACAGCATTGATATGGTGGCAACGGGCCAACACATTCACCGGACCTTCCGATCAGTGCTCCGTTTCATAAAACACTTGCAATTATTGTAAGTGCCCAATTAGTGTAACTATTAAGTCAACAGCCAATACGCACCGAGCATTTCAGATGTTTCCGCGGTAGTTACAATAATTTGACACTTACAACAATTTCAGGTGTATAATCGTGAATCCAAGTTTCACGGTGAGCCAGTTTCACTATATCCATAATTGAAAATGTAGAATCTAACTGTTGAATAAACTGATAATATTATTAAAATTTCTATAAACTACATGAATTACAAAAGAGCATACTATCATTATTCACACTGTTCCTAGCATATACTAGATTTAAACATTTCAAACTCCCTGTTTTCGAACCTATAAATATAAATAAGCGCCTAATACGGATAACAAAGTCCATCAGCCGAGGACGGGAGGCTAGTCAACTTATAGGTGAGGTTTTTTTGAAAAAACATAATTGATTCACATAGCTCGTCTATCAAATTGAGTTCTTATTTGTGACTTTGATTGCATAGTAGTATGTGCTACTAAATGAATTTAGGCCTACGAGTTATTCACAACAAGTACCACTTAAACATATAGTACAGTTTTGGTGAAGAAGTTGCTTCAAAACATATTTAATTTGTGAGTTAGTCCCTTGACTACGGAACCGGTTGGGTTGTGTACACAGTCAACGGAGATTTTAGAAACTTATTACAAACTCAGTATACTAATTGGAAGAGCATGCGATTTTTAAGAAAACATCAACTTATTATCACAATCCGTGCAGCAAGAGCTGATATATCAATAAATATATCCGATTGGAATACGTTGGACTCACATTTATTAAACAATTTGATACATAATGTATAATTTATAATGCCTACAGTTTTACAAAGAAATAACACTGTTAATTAGTTGTTGAGGATATCTCTATTGAACCGCTTAGTGAATAAGAACATAACATTCAGATTTTTCAAAAATAAGAAATGGTTGAAAGCAATGCATTTTTAGAGAGCGCTCCCTTGTGTTTAAACGACTTTTTTGTTTAATGATAACACAATTTTAACTTAGCCGTTTGATAGTGTTTCTACCTTTCGGGCATGGTAGAATTACAACTTACTAATAGTTTGTAACGATAAGTGCACATGTTGGTTTCTAGCACGTATAGGGCCACAACTGCCAGACTGCACTATCCTTTTAAAAGTATGATACGACTTAATGATATTAGAAGTGATATGCCGAGGCAACCATGTTCATGGAACAATTAGCAAATTGTTAATCAATGTAACCATGTGTAACAACATCATAATTACAATGATGTTGTCACCCTGGTTACATTGATTAGCCATAATATGTAAATTGTTTAAATGAACATGGTTGCCTCGGCATATCACTTCTAGCAACATAATCATAGTCGTAAAATACATTTAAAGGGATTATACATTAAACATAATAAAACATTGATATTGTCATAATCACGATTGCTTTAACCCTTTGATTCAAATATCAAGTTTGAATTTAAAAACAAATTAGCAATACGCTTTACAAATGTTAACATCTGCATAATATATTGTTAAAAAAAGAGCATACAAGTCAACGAACATGAATTTAATCAAATGACTTTCATTGCGGCTGCTGCAGCTGCTGTGTCAGCCGATTCTGGACGGATTTTAGTTTTGTTTTTGTTTTTGTCAAGAAAATATCTATATGGTAAATTTTCCTCCCACTCCGGAATTATTATAGCCCTTTACATGTTTAAATGAACAATCATGTGTCTAAAATTTACATCCACAAACATTTAGATACGCACAGTGAATTATTGACTTCGGTTTTAGTGTAAAGGGCGCTTCAAGATTATTTTTGTTAGTGAGTTAATTACAAACTGAGTGTCAAATTTGAAAGAGCATATAATTCAAATGAGAGATTATAATTCATTTCATCATAATCGGTTGAGAAACAGCTGAAATATCAATAAATATATCCGATCGGAATAAAGCTGGGGGCCCAGGTTTATTTGGTGATATAAACACACAAATATCATATAAAATGCTTACACTTTGTCAAAAAAGAAAAGAAAATAAGTTTGTCAATAGTTGTTGATGATATCTCTATTCAATCATAAATATTTGAATAAATAAAAACATCACAAACGGTACACAATTTTGTATGAAACATGGTTGGAACCAATTATTTTTTAAAGACCGCCTTCTTTTGTTTTGACCCCTCTCTTTAAACGAAAGCATTTTTTTCCTGAACTATTTCTTATTGTCTTTCGATCATGGTGCAGTTGTAATTATTAGTTTGTAATGTTATTGTGCAGGTTTGGTTTTGTTTGCTAAAGTTCAGTCTTATCAAAACGAAACTAACCCTTTAAAGGGATAGTGGAATTATGGTATAATGAGAGTACAGTTTTGGTCAAACTGAATGTTAGTAAGCAAAACCTGCACCATTACATAACAAACTCATAGTTATAACTGCACCATGCTAAAAAGGAATAAACCATTACAAATGACTAAGTAAAAAGCCTGTTATCATTCAATAAGAGCCGTTAAAACCCAATAAGGCGCTCTCTAGACACTCATCGGTTTTAACCATTTTAAATAAAATAGTGTGCATGTTTTGTTGAAATAGTGATATAGATAAAGAGATAATAAACAACTATCTAAAAACCTATTTGGTAAAATTTTGAAAAGAGGAAGCATTTAACACAAATTTTAAAGGCTGGTTCAACATTGTTGAATAATTGTGGGGCCCCACATGTATTACAAATGGCTATGTTTATAGATACTTCAGCCATTTCTGAACCGATTTTGATCAAATAAAGTTAATTATGTCATTAAAATTGTATGCTCTTTCGAATTTGACACTCAGTTTTTCATTATCTCACATCAAAATCATTTTGTGTTTCGCCCTCTATACCAAAAACTCAACTATCCCTTTAAACATGGCTTCTGCTCTTATTTTCACATGAGATATTAAATTGAATATATAATTCTTGTCTACTACATAATGAGTAAGCCATCGCTACACCAAAATAATGTGATAATCAGGCGATAATATAGCGTGTATGTTTTATTGACAAAATGGTTCGTTTATGACAGTTTTAGATATCAAAGGACCCTTCATTTGTAAGAACTAATATTTGCTAATACGATATCACAGTTGCCGTCTTTTACAGTGTTAACTCGCATACGAAGATAACAGCAACAAGGGTGGTTGCGTGTCAATAACAAACTTAATATCATAACTGAGCAAACATTATGTCAGAGTCACAGGATCACATGATCATTAACGTTATCGCAGTGGAACGAACTTCTCCAGGGTTCTTGAGGCGGCGTCAAGACAAAACGTAACTCGTTCAAAATGAATATACGTAGTTCCCGTCTGAATGACATACGCTAGTGGTGTAGCTCCCCGCCCCCGCAATAATTTGGAAACAAAAACCAAAAGTATATAGGGGGAACATTTTGTTTACATACAAAGAAATACATGAGGTGTTTGCCCAAAAGTTTGCAGGGCACCGAAACCTGCTCCCAAATCAGCGATTTTCAAACGCCGAATTTTGAGGTCACAGAGCTGCTCGTAAACAGGTCGCCCATAGATCGCTCGGGCATCGGCAGGTATTCGATTGATATTCGGGCGGAAATATGACAATTTTAGACCATTTTGAGCTTTAAAATTGGGAGGGAGGTCGGAAGAGCTGTGTGGCCGTTGAACGGGGTCCCTCCGATACCCGAACGACCTCCTCTATACCGCCCGAATTGTACACACATCACGCGTGCTTCGAGCGCACTTCGAGCGCACTTCGTGCTGGTGTCGGGCCGCGGTCGGGCGGCCGGGCTCCTCCTGCCAACTCAGGAGTTTGGCCACTGGCCACGGAAGACGCCCGCCCGTGCGTCGACCGGAGCCCGCCTGGACGTCACCTGGAGCCCACCCGGTTGTCGTCCGGTTGTCGGACGGGCACCGACAGACCTATTTATCATCGACCAAAACTTGGACGGCGCTCACCCGTATGTCGATCAGGTATCGCCCGACTACCATTTGTTTACCGGTGGGCCCCGGACCATTTCTGATCACTAGTTTTCAAAGGTTCCGTCCAATATGTGACAGGGTAGAATGTTAAGCAAAAAATACGCTCGAGGGTTTGAAACTCAGCGACCTCCTGGCGATCCACAGATTTGGCATGAGTCCGTTTGATTTTGTTACGCAGGCATAGACAAAAGGAGTCGGGCCAAAATCGCTGAATTTGGGAGCAGGTTTCGGTGCCCTGCGAACATCGGCCGACCCCTAAACAACGCGGCGGAGCAAAATTGGCAAAATTCACTACTTTGATAATTTAAATCATGATTAAAAAAAAACATTAATGATTAACCAAGTGTTCCATGAACATGGTGGCCTCGGCATATCACTTCTAACAACACATAGTCGTATAATCCATTCAAAGGAATTATACATTAAACAAAATAAAACTGCTTTAACTGCTTTAACCATCTGCATATGCATATAAGTCATGACTTTAATCAAATGACTTTCTTTGTGGCTGCTGTGTCAGCCGATTCTGGAAGGATTTTAGTTTTAAAATATATTCATGTTTAATAAATTGCCCTCCAATTCCAAAATTAATATAGCCCTTTACATGTTTACATGAACAATCGTGTGTCTAACATGCTCATTCACAAACAAAAAGATACGCGCTATTCATTAGTAAGTTCGGCTTTAGTATAGAGGGCGCTTCAATACATTTTTTGAAGTAAGCTAATGAAAAATTTAGTGTCAAATTTGAAAGAGCATACAATTCAAATATCAGAAGCTTTATTTCATCAAAATCGGTTGAGAAACAGCTGAAATATAAATTAATATATCCAATCGGAATAAATCTGGGGCCCCAGTTTTATTTGATGATTTTAACCAAAACAAATTACATGTATATATTAAAATGCTTACACTTTTCAAAAAAAATCAAAAGAGGAATTATTTGGGGCCCAAATAATTAGATGATTTTTTCAAAAAATTTAAAAAATGCTTACACTTTTTCAAAAAGTTTCAAAAGCGTTTATTAAATAATTGTTGATGATCTCTCTATTTAATCATTATTTCAATAAAACATCACATGCATAATTTTGTATAAACCAATGCCTTTTTAGAGAGCGCCCTCATGTGTTTTAATGGCTCTTTTTGAATGATTACAGGCTTTTTACTTATTCGTTTGTAATTTTGTATACCTATCGAGCATGGTGAAATTATAACTATTAGTTTATATGTTACTGTCCAGGTTTGGTTACCAAAACTGTACTACCCCTTTAACATGTTTAATGTTTGTGTGTTGGGCGTTTTCCAATACTGATATTTGGCTTGATTCATGAAGATTAACTTGCTAAAATCTATGCTTTCAAATGCCGATCTCTATATTTTACCGA
Organism: Echinarachnius parma; assembly: GCA_037951105.1. NCBI lineage: Eukaryota > Metazoa > Echinodermata > Echinoidea > Clypeasteroida > Echinarachniidae > Echinarachnius > Echinarachnius parma. The sequence continues at coordinate 34,021 of JBAMJV010005198.1, forward strand.
ATAGTAATGTTGCATGGGATGTCACAGTAACCAACATGCTTGATAGTGTGACATCCAATTGAGGAGGCGTCGGCGGAGCCTGGGATATCCTGTCCCCGAAGAAGAGGGGTTCACTTGTATAGCCAATTACATTATACATGACTTACACATCGGCGTCATATCAATTCATACGTTATGTTATTGCATTAATTAATAATTTGTTTTAAATTCATCCTTAGTCGCTTGGAGCTTCCAGACTCCCCATCAATCATGTTCATTAAAACATTGTACTGATTTTGATTTTCACACGTCTCCTTACTCTAGAAATATTTATGATAGACTTGATAAGCGTTCCGTCATGCTTTCTGATCGCAGTCAGCAAAAATGGGAAGCATGTGATAATTACATACTTGCCAACATTTGAAAGTCAGAAAACTGAACACCCGATTGCGAGGGAGCGGAGCGACCGAGGGGGGGGGAGGGTGTCCCCCCTCCCACGGTAGGGAGCTTTTGCATTTTTGGACTTACAATTGTGCAATCTGGTGCATACTAGGGCTGTAGTGAAACGGTTACACGTTTTCATTTTCACGGTTTCGTTTTTTTTTTTTTTTTTTTTTCTCCCCATTCTATAGTTTCGATCAGAAAATGGCACGTTGAACCCTGCCAATCTATTGCTAAAGTAAAGGTATTTTACATGTAACAAAAATGGTAAGAGGATTAATGAATAGATTAAACCTGGTAAGAGATATCTGAAGGCTTTCATCTTGACAGCGGTTAGTAGACTAACATGGCACTGCCCTGCTGATTACAATTGAAAAAAACGGACAGATATCGGATGGTACATGTATATCCGAGAAGAAGAAAAAAAAAAAAAAAAAAAAAAAAAAAATTTCTTCAAAATGGCTATAAAAACTTAAAAAACGGGACAATTCCGTTAAAAACGGAACGGTTGGCAAGTCTGTAATTATTACAACGTTTGTTTGTCTTACAATCGGTAATTTCTACCAAAATATCACGAAATCTCAAATATCACTTTTGGAATCTTGTGAAGTTAATGGGTCCCTTAGACTAAGTAATACTTTATTATATTAGTGGAAAAAACAAGCTTGAAACGGAGGCAAACACAATCACATTATTGTTTAGGAGACTGCATGTATCTATTGCCCGATGCACTCAAGATTTGTCAATTTGCATTCACACTACATACTACATGTGGTTTGATTTATAAGATGTAATTTATGTTAATGAAGTGATAATGTTTTATGAATAATGTCTCTATATTTTACTTACTTGACTCTAATAATGTTCACATCATGTTCCTAGCTGTATCGCAGGTGGTGATGACCAGACCATTCGCTGCCGCAGTGATGTTCACGGTTTATATACCCACAAGATGCAATATATATGTCGATGTTCCAACATGAAATGTCGTTAAAACATTATCATTTTATGCAATATCGCTTGTTATGAACGATTCCACGTGTTTGTGTCTTGTATAATCCGCATAAGCGTCAGTTAACACAGTCGGTCCTGGACCCCATGAGAAGACTAGAGACAGAGAGATATCAACTAATAATAATACTATACATTTACCCCAAGAACCTTTATATAACATCGCGTCATGTGATGGACGGGACAGTGACGTAGATGGAGGGGGCGGGGCTAGCCATGCAGGGGGTCGGGCAAGGCGGCCAACTCCACCTCGATCAAACCTTCCATGCGCTCCATACGTACATGAAATGAATGTTTTGTGTATTTACCTATTAATCAAAATGTTTGATTGGTTTCAATTCTTTTTGTTTCCTTTTGCTTTTATAAAAATAAAGCTATGTAAGTTAAATTTAAACTGCCTAACCAAATTATCATACGATGGCCGGCGGGGATGCAACTAATGTTTTAATGCGTATCCGCTTGTTCACCCGTATGTAATGCCCCCCCCCCACCCCCCCCCCCCCCCCCCCTGCCATACACACACACCCCTCAGGTTGGCACCACTGCACCATGAACACAATGCACCTCTGCAGAGGTCATCGTCATCAGATAATTCGAGATTTTACCCAAAATCAAAGTCCTTGTTTTCCTACCTATAAATGTCAATAATCGCCTGTATCGATATAGCTGCGATAAAAACAACTGAGGCTAGTATGATTATCGTTACGTTTTTTGTTTTCATAAACAACTAGATTAACATATCTTGTGTCTCAATTATGTTTACACTGTGTCGCTTTAATATAGTTGTTTATGATGTTAGGCCCACAACTTATACATATCAATATTGCTGTTGTTGTTGTTTTAAGTTTATTGGCGTTCTTCATTCATTTTGAATATTTACGCCAAGTACCACCATCAAGTACCGCCATCAAGTACCACAGTCTTGGCTTAGAATGCGCCTCAATAAATGCCTAATTCTTGCGGTAATTATGGTAATGGAAGCTGAGTGTAATAATTGGAAGAACAAACTTTACATGATAAAACTCCATACAGACATAGCTAATTTATCAATAATTTATGTATTTATTTATTCTTCTATTTCCGATTTATTTAAACAGGGTAGCCATTTCAGTATCGAGTACTGCTCTACCAAGGGGCCCTGTATACAGTAAAAACATACAATCATGACATGGGTAAAAAATTACTAAAACATGAGTTACATATTAAAACAGAGTTCAGAACAAAAAACAATTTACAAACAGCATACATATAGAATGAAATTACAAATAAAGCAAGTTAAGTACACAAAGATGAAAACAGAAACAAATCTATCTTCATAAATATTACGTACAAGACCAAAAAAAAAAAACACTACAACAATAAGAGTATAAACATATACATTAAAGCTAAGAAGAAATAGAAAATGCACATTAAATATATTTAGAAAAAATCAGCTTCAGAGAAAAAACATTTGAATTCCGTCAGATAAGCTGAAAGTTTTGAGTTGCTTTTTGAATAGGCATAAAGAATTTATTGTTATAATATTTAATACAATTTATTGTTATAATTTATTGTAATTATATCCGTTTGGAATAAATATGAGCCTAACATCTACTGAACAATTCAAACTTAAAGCTAAATAATACTTTCAAAACTACATTGAACTTGCACGCCTTTGTTGGCATGGTTGGGTGTCCTACAAAGCTCTATATAGAATGTAATGTATGTTAATGAAATTAACGGTCACCACCGATTATCTGTGTGATTGATCGCATAGACTAACAATGTCGTGGAATACAAAATGCTTGTGGAATTTAGACAGATGGGTTTTCATGCTAGGTCAGGACTTAACTACGATAGCGAATTTAGCCTATCAGCCTTTGTGAATATCAGTTAAGCCTAGCGGACAACCAAATGGTAACTTGATCAACCAACTAGCTTATCCGACTTGCATGAATACAGCCACAGGCGATAAATGATATAGCGTGCATTTCGTATTGACATAATTTTGTGTTTATGACGGTTTTATATATCGAACAACCCTTCTTTGCCAAAACTAATATTTGCTTATACGATATCACATTTGTCGTATTTTACAGTTTTAATATCATACAAAGAAAAACATAACAAACGGTAGAAGTGGAACAAGGAAAGATTTTCGTGGAGTTAGAAACTTCAAAGTTCAGTCTTACCAAAACGAAACTATCCCTTTAAAGGGAGAGCTCCACTTTTGCAAGCCAAAATTCAAAAGTTGCGAGGTTATTGTCTTATATGAAAGGAAATGTCATTTAATAGCATGCCTGAACAAATTAGGGCTTGAAATCTCTTTTTCGTGGAGTTATAGACCTAAAACTGAATAAACTGAGGGACGTCGGTTAATTAGGTACATACGTATTTTCGGCCGGTGAGTAAGTTCGTACATAGATTTCACGGAGTGCCAGATCGGTATGCATGACCCCTACGTGACCCGCGCTAGCTACGTGACCCGCGCATAAGTACTAGTGTGTGAGCGTTTACCAAGCAAAATACCCAAACATCGCTTAAACTGACATGTAATTATATATTCTTTCTTTTTGAGATCTTTTTCCGTGACATACGTTAACAAATGTCGGCTTCACAATACCTTTACGAGAATTAGTAGGCCTACTATATAATATATTGTTGTAATATTATGCTAAATCAGTTGAACTCCTTTATTGACCGATATATAGTTTCGTTTTTCATTCGTAGAATCCAAATTAGAGGGCTGTTCGCTCTGATTTTTTTTTGCGTGTTACATTGATCCCCATCCGTCAACTGAAAGCTGTTCAGACGTTTTGTAAAAGTGGACCTGTCCCTTTAAACATGGCTCTCGCATTTTGATATTTCCACATGACACATTAAAGGAAATTATGAAATAACTTGTGTCTACCAGAAATGTGTACTAGTGTAACAGGGGCGGATCTAGCTTTTTGCTAAGGGGGGGGGGGGGTTGACCCAATGACGATGCGGAGCATCGTCCACGAGCCGCGTAGCGGCGAGTGGGGGTAGAGTCCGAGAGGGGGGTGGCCCCCCTCTCGGCGATTTTTTTGCTATTTTGAACCCCCGTCAGTGATTTTTGTTCACCTTTTGTTCACTTTTTTCACTGATACATTTCCACTTGGCAGCCCAAGGGGGGGGGGGGGGGGTTAAACCCCCTTAACCCCCCTAGATCCGCCACTGTGTAATGAGCTCGCCATCGCTACACCAAACGCGGTAATCAAGCAATTAAAATGTATATAGCGTGTACTGTTCTATTTACATCATTTTTGTTTATGACGGTGTTAGATATCAACGAACCCAAAGGACCCTTCATTTTTCTAAATTAATATTTGCTTATACGATATCAAAGTTGCCGTCTTTTACAGTGTTAACTCTCATACGAAGATTACAACAACAAGGGTGATTGCGTGTTAATAACAAACTTAATATCATAACTGAGCAAACATTATGTCAGAGTCATATTATCACATGATCATTAACGTTATCGCAGTTGCACGAACTTCTCCAGGGTTATTGACTTTGCGTCAATACAAAACGTAACCCGTTAACAAATGATATAGGCCGGCTAGTGGCGTAGCTACTAGCTAAGTGACACGCCCCCCCCCCCCCCCCGCAATAATTTGGGAAAAAATAACAAATTATTTAAAATACAAAGACAAACATGAGATGTGTGCCCACAAGTGAGTGCAATGGCGTACCCAGGATTTTTTTAAGGGGGGGGTTATTTTGTAAAAAATTCCAAGCCGAGACCAAGTACCTTCAACATTTTCGAGACCGAGACCAAGTACCTTCAAAGTTGAAAACCTCTCTCAGTGTGGGGGGTGGGGGGGGGGGGGGGGGGGGTGTCCATAGACAATTTTCGAAGCCGAGACCAAGTACTTTCAACATTTTCGAGACCGAGACCAAGTACCTTCAAAGTTGAAAACCTCTTCTCAGTGTGTGGTGGGGGGGGGGGGGGGGGGGGGGGGGGGGGGGGGTGTCCGTCGAAAATTTTCGAAGCCGAGACCAAGTACCTTCAAAGTTGAAAACCCCTCTTAGTGTGGGGGAGGGGGGGGGGGCGGGGGGTCCGTAAAAAAAAATCTAAGCCGAGACCAAGTACTTTCTAAATTTTCGAGCCCGAGACCAGAGGTCTTCAACAAAATTTGGGCCCGAGACCAGGGTTTAGCCGGTCGAGACCAGGTTTCAGTCGGTCGAGACCAGGTTTTAGACCGTCGAGACCGTCTAAAAATAGTCTCGAGACCGGCTAAAATTTTAAAAGGGGGGGGGGGGGGGTTCAAACCTCCAAAAACAGCCATTTTTTGGTCAAGGAGGGGGGGGTTAACAACCCAAACCCCCCCCCCCCCCTGGGTACGCCTATGAGAGAGTGTACAACATTACAGTTCCACCACGCTATCTAAGCTAGTTTAGGATCGAAACCCTTTACCAGAGCATATAGCGCCACCAACGATAATTCTGCAACAGCATTGATGTAGTGGCAACGGACAATTAACCGATAGTTCCGATCATGGTTCCAAATAGAACCGTTTATATAGACTACCGATATAACAACTTATGAATTTGTGAATCGCGCCATCTATCAGCTTTGCGCAATTAATCTCGTTGTGCGATAATTATGTGGAGTAAAACTACTCATATCCGTGAAGGCCGTTAGATTAGTTACTTGCTGTTTTATGTTGTTGTTGGGGGGAGGGGGGGGGGGGGTGGAGGGGCTTGCGACATGGCTTCGAATTAAACACATGCCATGTTAGTTGCTTGCTAGGCTGGACTAATTTGGTATATAGGGCTCACCATGCTGACCCTAGTTAGGGACTAGCTAGGGCAACTGTTTATGGCTCAATAAACTGCACATATGAAATACTCTTAGCAAATTACTAAGCTAGCAGGGTTTCATTAGACTATATCTAAGCCACTGTCATGACTGTAATACGCGGAAATGAGGCATTGCAGCATGTTGTGGTATTCTAGTGAAATACACCAAAATGCGTGTTAAAAGACCTAAATAATACAACGTACTTTGGCACTTATTCCATAGTTGATGACTTGTAAAATAGGTCTGCCGACAAAAAAAATCCATGAAAATACACACAGTAGTGATTTAAGACTACTTTTCTGATGCCAAATCTCATTTAGCAGCCAGTTTACGCCCCACCCACATTTAGGGTCCAGAATCGGCAGCGTGATTGACATGTGATTGACAATTCATTGGCTTACGTCATGACGCGTCATCTACAGAATTTAGTTCATTAGTCCGTACTTTAGATGACGTCACATTTTGGCGATTTAAAAGGGGCGTTCCCAGGACAATTAGATATTTACTAATTACCCAAAAATGGATTGACTTCATGAGAAATGACTGCCAAATTCTTTTTCTTCAGGAAAAATTATATATAGAGAGCCGAATTGTGAAAAGTAGGCCATCTAGACACTATAGGTCCTTTAAGGTCCAGCAATGAAGAAAGAGCAGTGTTAGATCGCCGCTCGGAAGCTCAGTTCTGTTTATTACATTGTGTATCCCTCTGGTCATGCAGATTGCCAGAGCCCCTCTCATTATTGACAGGAGCATTGTTCTAATATGACGTCATCACTACCTGCAGATGCTTCACAAGCTGCCTTCTCTAGTCGCTCTGGATCAAACTGGATGTCATCCCTTACACGATCAGATCGGCCAAGTAAATATAGGAATTAGATCAGTTCCAATATATGCAAAACAAAACGACTTAACTCAATTTGTATATTGCAAATAAACTGAACTCGATACAATGAAAGTATACAGCGTATAATGAAGTTGTGATGTTTAGGAATGTGATTTAATTTGCATACATAAGTAACATGTTATATCATCAAAATGATTGTATAGTATATACAGTGTACAATATTATAAACATTTACATTATTACAGGTTAATTTGTATAATTACTTTACCATGGCTTGTGCGTCACTGTGTAAATTTGTGTGAAGTTTTTAATTTATTTTTCACGATTAATCAGTTGATGTTACTGGGGATATAGTACATAGTTGGTTAACACTCAAGAAACGGTATGAAAATTTAAAAAATCCTTTTTAACAATCAGGCATATTTGATTAAGTGCTAATATTGCATATTGGCACAATTGGCACAACACAATAATGATAATGCACACATATACCATAGGGCTGTACAATCGTTGGCATTCGATTTATTTCAGATTTACATAATTATAAGTAAAGTATTCAATTTCATGATTTTAATTTGAATAAATATGAAGCAAATAAGCAAACATGTTTGCTGAAAGGACAGACATATTTACTTGCACTTGAAAAGAAATGTTCAATTACGCATGCCATTTGAGAGTGGGTGAACTAATGTGTAATTAGACATGAAGTGTACAGTTTAATCATGACTAGACAATGAACTGGTTTGTAGTGTATCACCGTTGATACGAAACGAAAACAAATATACTAAAAACGTGCGAGTGGGTTACATATTTCAGTTTCATTTTTTATATTGTATATTATAAAATGGAATTCAGACCATTATTCATAGATGAACATATCCTGATCCCTGATTTTAAACATCATATCTTCCTACATGTGCTAAGAGGTGCAGGCTTTGGTTACTAAAGCTCAGCCTTAACAAAACTGTACTACCCCTTTAATAATCAATACTTTATCAGCGATATATGTTTAGATATGTTCAGCATTCCAGAATGGTCTTGATAATATTTTATAAGACAGGGGTCTACAGGGTCTATGGCGAATATTAACCATAACCTTTATTTGAATATGGAAAATACTGCTGAAAACTGCTTGTCTACTAACAAATCGCCAATGTGGTAAAATGAGAGTCGTATACAGCCTAGCTTTCGATCCTAGCAGAATCTTCGTCAGGGCACAAATGACAGTTACTACAGAAAAAACACAGAATATATACCAACCTAAACACATGTATGGAAGGGGGGCTGGAAGAGGAAAGGAGGCGGAGACACAACAGCAATGAAAGTGGGTGAGTGTCAGGACTGCTTGACCAATCAGGTCAAACAGGCATGGGAGGGTCCTTAAGTGGCTGCAGTCAAAGAAAATGAGATGAGAGTGTAAGGCTTAGAGAAGAATAGAGGTAGGGAGGATCAAAGAAATAAATCAAGAAATGGAAAGATACATGTGAACAAAAGACAGTTGATGAGGTGTGGGAGTGCACTGGACACTGAGAGGGGGAACAATAGTGGGGATTATGAGTGTAGGGGATGGGAGCGAGAGGATTAGGACAAAGAAAGTGAAGTGAAGTGTGTTGCAGGATCATGAATAGGATAGGCGAGTTCAAAGGAGAGAGTGAAAAGGATGAGGACCCAGTAGGTGATGATATGTAGGGAAGCAACATAGACAAATGAATGGGACAGGGAGTGTAAAAGAGATAGTGAACAAAAGGAATCCTAAATAGGTAGGTAATCAGAGGGAAGGTGGAGAGACAAATGAGGGTGGAACAATATGATCACAAATAGAGGTGGAACTATGCATGATAATAATGTGGATGTATATGAATAAGCACATGTCTATGGACAGTGTACCTATAGAGAGAAATTAAATGCAAAACCTTTATTTGGAAGGGTTGAGCATAATTCTTGCACAGATGCTAAATGGTGATTATCTTCTGATATTCGTGAAGGATTAAACATTTAATATTTCCTTCAAAAAGCGATATAGATTTTGCGTCATAACTTAGATAAGTAATGGCAATATTTATTAACACACTCGGGCCATTCGGAGAAGGGTGTACATGATCTTTGCCGAATGTGATGTACTAACGCTACATTACCTGGAAGGGCTAAACATACTATCTCGCAACGGTGCTGAATGGTGAATATCGCCTTCAACTCCTGAAGGATTAAAACACATAGCATTGACTCTGATTATTATCAGGGATAATTACGGTCATTAGCATCACTCTATTTCTAGTCGGGTTAAAGTAGTAGGTCTGGATAGTATTTAGGCCGTAATGAGATCATTGTGACACTCAAATTAGGAAATTATGCCCAATACATTTGAGATAATTATTTGCCAACACAAAGTTAGGTTTCAAAATCTATCGGCGTTAATATACACCCCCACACAGCGCCCACCAACCACAGCCCCCATCCCCGCCAATGATGCCGCTCCGTACACATATAATATGTCATAGTATGTATAGATAACTGCGAGGGCTGTAGGTACTCCAGCTCTCACTAAAGGAAACACCTTTCAAACTATACTGTAATATATTAACTACATGTATGTGCAAGTAAACCTCAAACACCTCAAAACACGCATGGACATTTACAAAAATACATGAAAGTTGTAATAAAATAATTTGAATATCACTTTGAATTTAGTTATACACACATCAATTACCACAATGGTATACAGCGTATCAGTACTGCAGTTCGTGTGATGTTGTCTTCATCATAACACCAATATATATCGAACTCTTCTTTCTTTAAGGCATTAATTTGAACATCTCTTCGATTGAACACCCCCGCCACCAACATGACCAACAACAGCAACGAGTGTGGTATTAATACACATGCAAGACGTACGCATTGAACACCCCCGCCACCAACATGACCAACAACAGCAACGAGTGTGGTATTAATACACATGCAAGACGTACGCATTGAACACCCCCGCCACCAACATGACCAACAACAGCAACGAGTGTGGTATTAATACACATGCAAGACGTACGCATTGAACACCCCCGCCACCAACATGACCAACAACAGCAACGAGTGTGGTATTAATACACATGCAAGACGTACGCATTGAACACCCCCGCCACCAACATGACCAACAACAGCAACGAGTGTGGTATTAATACACATGCAAGACGTACGCATTGAACACCCCCGCCACAACATGACCAACAACAGCAACGAGTGTGGTATTAGTACACATGCGCGACGTACGCATTGAACACCCCCGCCACCAACATGACCAACAACAGCAACGAGTGTGGTATTAATACACGTGCAAGACGTACGCATTGAACACCCCCGCCACCAACATGACCAACAACAGCAACGAGTGTGGTATTAATACACATGCAAGACGTACGCATTGAACACCCCCGCCACCAACATGACCAACAACAGCAACGAGTGTGGTATTAGTACACATGCGCGACGTACGCATTGAACACCCCCGTCACCAACATGACCAACAACAGCAACGAGTGTGGTATAGGTTTTCCCATTCATTTTAACACTATCGTCATTCAATTTCATTAATTTGTCATTCAAATTCGTCCCGAGGAACCACCAGAGCGCAAATCCTAACTTCAATTTCGTCTTTCGTCAATCAATTTCGTCAAAGATCACACAAATTAGTCATTAGGCACACATTTTCGTCAATTGCAAATCAAATTCGTCGGTCACAGTTGCTGAACACATAAAAGCGAAAGCAATTTCGTCAATTGGCAACCAATTTCATTAAAAGTCTATTCAAATTCGTCGCATGGTATAGCCTTATATGCCTGTCTGTATCATGACTATGTAGATGGTATAGGTGGTTAGATGGGTATGTATGTGTGTATGTATGTATGTGAGTGTGCGTGTGTGTGTATAATATTTAATATTGTTTAATATTTATACCGTATGTATATATGTCTTGAAAAATAATTTAATGCAATTTGTTGTAAACGTGCTTTTGTGCGTGTTGGTGTGCACACATGTAAGTGTGTGCGTATGTTTTGTGCGTGTGAGTTTGTTTTCGAGTGTATACATGTGTATGTTACCCCCTAACTGATTAATGTTACAATTAGCAGTTACATCAAGACAATATAGAACAGAACATTGCAGTGTAAATACATAGGACGAATTTGAATAGAGTTTTGACGAAATTGGTTGCCAATTGACGAAATTGCTTTCGCTTTTATGTGTTCAGCAACTGTGACCGACGAATTTGATTTGCAATTGACGAAAATGTGTGCCTAATGACTAAATTGTGTGATCTTTGACGAAATTGATTGACGAAAGACGAAATTGAAGTTAGGATTTGCGCTCTGGTGGTTCCTCGGGACGAATTTGAATGACAAATTAATGAAATTGAATGACGATAGTGTTAAAATGAATGGGAAAACCTATATTAATACACGTGCAAGACGTACGCATTGAACACCCCCGCCACCAACATGACCAACAACACAACGAGTGTGGTATTAATACACATGCAAGATGTACGCATTGAACACCCCCGCCACCAACATGACCAACAACAGCAACGAGTGTGGTATTAGTACACATGCAAGACATACGCATTGAACACCCCCGCCACCAACATGACTAACAACAGCAACGAGTGTGGTATTAATACACGTGCAAGACGTACGCATTAGCGGAGGGCCAAAATCGAAAAAAAAGTGACTGTATGTTGCCAGATCTCCACAAAAAGTTTAAACATATTTTATTTGCAAGTATTGTTAATGATAACATATGTAGAATTCGTAGAAGTATGTTAAATAATGAGTTAAGAACATACAAAAGTATTCTACTTACAATTCATAAGAGGTCACGGCGCTGGCTGGACGTTTCCGATCGGCGCTGTGGGTCCAGGCACATATATAAAGTTCGTGTCACAAAAAGATAATTTACACAGTTCCACGAATAGTCAAGGTGGTATGTTACCACAAGGTTTATAAGAGTTATATATTCGCGTGAGCGAAAGTAAAAAGACACATATATATATATCCAGGTTGCACGCACAACAAAAGGAGTTTTGTGCGAGGTAGAAGAAATACAGATATATATACAAGAAATGTTCACGAGTGTTCGCGTATATATGAAAAGGGTAGAACAGAACTAAATGTTAACTTGTACGATTTATACTTCCTTTGATTAAAAAGGTATCGTACAGTATCTATTATAATATAGTTACGATGTCACGTTTTGAAAAGTCGCATGACTTCTCCACTTCTCGCCCTCGATTGTCGGGATTCCCCGCTGAAATTATCACGGCGACGGAAAATAATGTTTTTAAATATATTCGATTTTTGTTTTATTAAAAAAGAGCCGATAATTGGGTCAATTTGTACGATTTTCTTTACTAAAATTTAATGTTATTGAATGCTTTGCCGAGTCATCTAATTCGTTGGGTTTGATGGTCTTTTTTGCCCGTTAAAAAAATCAACGGGACGCAATTTAATATAAGTCAGTATAATTAATATATTTGAGGCATAAACTTTGTGCAATTGAGTCTTTATTTGATAATTTGTATTTTATTTGGGTCTTCGTCGTAGGAGCCTGAAAAAGTGTTTTTCGCCCTCGATCGCTGCTTTTGTTTTGCTTTTCGACGCAAAATCGTTTTCGAGGCTGTGAGGTACACAAATTTAAAACAATATATATTTTCTAATGTAAATGCATTTGTTCTTAAAATGAAATAACGTAGTTTTGATGTCATATTCTTTATGTTACGTTTTAATTACACCAAACATTGTGACTTAATAGTACCGTAGTGGCTAGGGAACCCGGCCGGGGGAACCCAGGTAGCAAGCCAACGTTGGTCCAACGTTGGACCAACGTTGTCCAATTTTTTCGGCAACGTTGGTCCAACGTTGTCCGGCAACGTTGGACCAACGTTGCTTGCGTACGCCCAAACAACGCTGCTCCAACGTTGGCGAAAACAAAATACCAACGTTGGATCAACGTTGGTCCATCGTTGGAAAGTTGTCATTTGTCAACGTTGGACCAACGCTTTTCCAACGTTGATCCAAGGTTGGTATTTTGTATTCGCCAACGTTGGAGCAGCGTTGGTTGGGCGTACGCAAACGTTGATCCAACGTCAAAGCAACATGTGTCCAACAAGCATCCACCATATTTCCAACAAGCATCCAACATGTCTCCAACACTCATCCAACAAGCATCCAACATGTCTCCAACAAGCATCCAACATGTCTCCAACAAGCATCCAACGTTGGTCCAGCGTAATTCACCAACATTTCTCCAACGTTGGTCCAACGTTGGTCCAACGTTGATCCAACGTTGGTCCAACGTTGGTCCAACATTGGACCAACGTCTCACCGTACTAAAAAAATTAAATTAATATTCATATGACACGCCTATTGGTGATATCTAGATCATCCTATCCTAGCTTTCCCTTTACCTAAGACTAACCCTAATCCTATTCCTAGTCCTATTCCTATCCATATAGTCCTATTCCTATTCCTACACTCACTACATCTACATCATCCACTCAGCTTTATATAACCTAGCTTCTGTGTTAATATTTGTTTGATGGTTGGTATTTCGATAAAGTTGAATGTTTGGATAAAGTTTTAAGAATTTACACAAATACATCATGGAAACAAACCTTTAGAATGTTTTTGTAGATAAATAACTTACATATATTTCAAATAATGAGTAAATAATAACATTGGATTCATTCTAAACAATCAAATAACATGATTATTAATGCTTTTTGCAGTCAATGATAACCACTCATGAATATTCATGAATAATAACCAACGTTCATCCAACGTTGAACCAACGTTGATCCAACGATGGCATACATCCTGCTTTCAGCAGCTAATTTTAAATCCTTTTATTATGCAAGGGGGTTTTGACCACCTGTGCTACGAGTAAAAAAATTACCTTTTCTAACATAACAGCTACTTGTAGTGAACAACAGATGTGAAATGTTGGATTCTCGTTGGATTAACGAACGTTTCACTGTGGGTTACCGATGTCGATCCAACGTTGCTCTAACGAGATTGTCCAACCTCCATTTCACTTTGAGTTACCGATGTTGATCCATCGTTGGTGTTGTAATATAATACAAGTAGGCGAAATGCCATGTGTAACTCTGGCATAACAATAATAAATACTGGTAAATTACAAACTTGAGTGTCAGGGTAGACTACCCGACACCCAGAAGATGGAACCAGGGGATTATTCTGCCCCTTTCGTACGGTTGTCATCCCCTATGTAAGACCGACAGTTACCTTAATGCAAAATGGTTTAACGTGCTAGTGCCAGGGTGGACTACCCAACGCCTAGATGATACCAAGGGATTATTCTGCCCTAAATGGTATTCATCTCTATCACAAATCTAATCTATCCGGGGGTCTGAGACGTTGAAGTGGGTAGCGCCTGTCACGTTCTTGCGAGGGCGGCTTCACCTCACTCCAGCACGCTTCTGGGACCTCCGTTTCCTCGTTTACTGGAACATGGATGTTACCTTCAGGTGCGCGACACTTCTTTAGATGATGTCTGTTCCGGCGATACCGCCCACCTTTCTCACTCTGGATGTGGTACGAGCGGGGCGTTGAATCTGGAGTTGTCACTACGCCAGGTTTCCATTCTTTTCCCACTTGGTAGTACACACGTTCTCCAGACTTCAACACCGGCAGCGACTTGGCACCCTGGTCATAGTATCGCTTCTGCCTCTTCTGGAGCTCTTTCTTCCTACTAGCTATGCACCGTTGATATAACGAACAGTACAGTTCTCAATAAAGCGTTTTCTGGATGGTATATCCGGTCACACATCAACCGTGAAGCTCGCCTCCCAAAATGGATTCAAATTAGCATTTCTACAACACAGGTCATGGCGAATCGAATCAGACATACAGTCACTTTCACTTCAGACACCATGTTGTAATATAATACAATATAGGCACACGAGTATAGTTGAAAGCTTACTTTATTAACTGCTTGTAGATCGATGGCCCAACTCATACATGGTTTCTTGACACCCGATAATATACATATCGATCCTATATGGTAATTCACCGGGGATGGCGCACTTCTATTTATGATTGTAATTCTACTTGAGTCCACTCATTACTGTTGGTCTAACGAGATTGTCCAACGTCTTTTTCACTGTGAGTTACCGATGTTGATCCAACGAGATCGTCCAACGTCTTTTTCACTGCGAATTACCGATGTTGATCCAACGTTGGTCCAACGAGATTGTCCAACGTCTTTTTCACTGCGAGGTACCGATGTTGATCCAACGTTGGTCCAACAAGATTGTCCAACGTCTTTTTCACTGCGAGTTACCGATGTTGGTCCAGCGTTGCTCCAACGAGATTGTCCAACGTCTTTTTCACTGCGAGGTACCGATGTTGATCCAACGTTGGTCCAACAAGATTGTCCAACGTCTTTTTCACTGCGAGTTACCGATGTTGGTCCAGCGTTACTCCAACGAGATTGTCCAACGTCAATTTCACTGCGAGTTACCGATGTTGGTCCACCGTTGGTCCAACGAGATTGTCCAACGTCCATTTCACTGCGAGTTACCGATGTTGGTCCAACGTTGGTCCAACAAGATTGTACAACGTCCATTTCACTGCGAATAACCGATGTTGGTCCAACGTTGGGCTAACGAGATTGTCCAACGTCTTTTTCACTGCGAGTTACTGATGTTGGTCCAACGTTGGTCCAACGAGATTGTCCAACGTCTTTTTCACTGCGAGTTACCGATGTTGATCCAACGTTGGTCCAACGAGATTGTCCAACGACCATTTCACTGCAAGTTACCGATGTTGGTGCAACGTTGGTCCAACGAGATTGTCCAACGTCCATTTCACTGCGAGTTACCGATGTTGGTCCAACGTTGGTCCAACAAGATTGTACAACGTCCATTTCACTGCGAGTTACCGATGTTGGTCTAACGTTGGGCTAACGAGATTGTCCAACGTCTTTTTCACTGCGAGTTACCGATGTTGGTCCAACGTTGGTCCAACGAGATTGTCCAACGTCCATTTCACTGCGAGTTACCGATGTTGGTCCAACGTTGGTCCAACGAGATTGTCCGACGTCTTTTTCACTGCGAGTTACCGATGTTGGTCCAACGTTGGTCCAACAAGATTGTCCAACGTCCATTTCACTGCGAGTTACCGATGTTGGTCCAATGTTGGTCCAACGAGATTGTCCAACGTCTTTTTCACTGCGAGTTACCGATGTTGATCCAACGTTGGTCCAACGAGATTGTCCAACGTCTTTTTCACTGCGAGTTACCGATGTTGATCCAACGTTGGTCCAACAAGATTGTCCAACGTCCGTTTCACTGCGAGTTACCGATGTTGGTCCAATGTTGGTCCAACAAGATTGTCCAACGTCTTTTTCACTGCGAGTTACCGATGTTGGTCCAACGTTGGTCCAACGAGATTGTCCAACGTCTTTTTCACTGCGAGTTACCGATGTTGATCCAACGTTAGTCCAACGAAATTGTCCAACGTCTATTTCACTGCGAGTTAACGATGTTGATCCAACGTTGGTCCAACG
Organism: Echinarachnius parma; assembly: GCA_037951105.1. Classification (NCBI taxonomy): domain Eukaryota; kingdom Metazoa; phylum Echinodermata; class Echinoidea; order Clypeasteroida; family Echinarachniidae; genus Echinarachnius; species Echinarachnius parma. Next base: position 50,679 of record JBAMJV010005198.1, read on the forward strand.
AGATTGTCCAACGTACATTTCACTGCGAGTTACCGATGTTGGTCCAACGTTGGTCCAACGAGATTGTCCAACTTCTTTTTCACTGCGAGTTACCGATGTTGGTCCAACGTTGATCCAACGAGATTGTCCAACGTCCAACGAGTTCCAACGAGTTTGCAAGTTTCCGACGTTGGTCCAACGTTGGCTTGCTACCTGGGAAGAACCCGGCCAAAAAATGGACCGGGCTGACTTTGAAATTAGATTTGCCGAGAATGCACTGAACATGCTACTCGAAACATATATCAAACTATTTATCTGCATATTGCTCATAACATTCATGTATCTTGTTGCTCTGTAGTCCTCCAAAATTTTGTATTTTTTTTATTTTGTTCACGATAATTTGAGATTTCAATTTTTATAATCGTTATTCTCGCTTTTGTAAATCTACGCTCAGTAGTTCATTCGGTAGAAACTTATCGCTCAACGGCAAAGCGGGTTTCCGCAAAGCGCGATTTCATGCACGAAGGTTCAATTTATCGCAGTGCAGGAGAACCCGGCCACCGCGCAAGGTGCGTGTACAAAGTCAATGACGCACTGTGCTATTATCTGTACTGTGTGGATGGACGTGACTGGACGGGTTCTCTAGCACCGGCCGACGGTATATAGGCATTGTACTGGCATATAAGATGAACTTGTCAGCTCCACGATTAGTCCATCTTACAGCCGAACTATCGCATTTTAATGATATCCTGGTTTAACACATGCATCGATCATGTTCTGATATATAAGATATGGCCAATTCCAGTTTACGGTGTTGTTCGGATTTGACAATAATCGTGGGTAAGTGACTTATACGGACGTTTTTGTCTAATTATATTTCCCGAATTAAAGTACTTTATCACAGTCCCACATGTTATGTATAATGTTATGTACAGTTAAATATAATGTTGAACTTTGAAATTGAACTAAAACTAAAAGTTGAAGGGGACAATCTCAAGATTTACGCAAATAAAGCCAAATAACTACAAACTACAGTACAATGGCAAAGCGTCACACTTTACTTAGATTTGACGTCACAGGTTAGATTTGATGCTGTAGACTGTAGTCTGCATGTATATAATTTATAACAATAACAAACTTAATTGACATCGCATTGACAACATGCCATGAATTTTGACCATACCAGAATACCTTTTCTGTCAATTGACAGTGTGTATAAACTATAAACTACTTACTCTGTAGACAGATATAGATGTACTATACTACACATGACATTATTCTATTTAATACCGGTAGCGTCGTGGTCGGGTCAACTGCAGCTGAATCAAACTCGGTCAAAGAGAATTAGCCAACACCCCTCACACAGTTAATGTACACTGAGCTGCGTGCTGCACATGTCAGTGGGCGGGCGAAAATAATATGCATTTCCGTGCTGCTATTCTGACCGTAGTGTAATATGAACAAACGGTATTGGCAATGACAGCCGGTTCGTCCTAAAAAGGACCATTTACAATACATTGTGTAGATGTGCATGCGCATGCCGATGACACGTTCAGTATTCTCAGCTTAGCTATTTCTCTTTATTTATTTTATATTTGCAGATAAGCTCATGATGTCAACGTCACGCATTGTCCTGGCTCTTCAATTCCATTTGACTATGAGATGAGACTCGACATCGTCGTGGACGAAAAGGTGAGCTTTTGAAACAGACAGACATTCACCAATTATAATTGCATGTGAAAAATTGCAAAATTCCAGCTGATGCTGGTGTTGGGATTTCGTTGAGTTATACAAACATTTCTCTAAAATTTACCATTTATTACAGTCCCACAGGCACAGGTTACAAAATAATATGTACTTTAGTTTTCCATGATAAATTGAGCACAAATATGTTCTCGAGTTAGACATTTGCAAATAAACTAACCTTACCAGGCGCCGTGCACACCGCTGATTAACGTTTTGCTAGGTTGGACTGGCCTTAGTTTAGCAGTAAATGTTTGATTATGGCTTTTTCGCTGCAATAGACTGGCAATCCGCAAGCATTGCAGATCGTGGGCCATTGCGGATCGTGGGCATTTCCCACGGTGCGTCGTACCAAGGACCATTTACAATACATTGTGTAGATGGACACGTCACATACACGTTTAGTATGCTCAGCTGCCTTAGCTATCTCTCTTTATTTATTTTATATTTGCAGATCCACTCATGGGCATGGCGTTGACTTTGAGCTGACGCATTGTCCTGGCTCTTCAAATCATCTTTCATGGGATGAGACTCGACATCGTCGTCGACGAAAAGGTGAGCTATGGCAGAAATATAATTTACTTTTGAAACAGACAGACATTCACAATATAATTGCATGTGAAAAATTGCAAAATTCCAGCTGATGGTGGTGTTCGGATTTCATTGAGTTATACAAACATTTCTCTAAAATTTACCATTTATTACAGTCCCACAGGCACAGGTTACAAAATATGTAGTTAGTTTTCCATGATAAAATGAGCACAAATGTTCTAGAGTTAGACAAGAGCACACCGCTGATTAGCGTTTTGCTAGGTTGGACTGGCCTTAGTTTAGCAGTAAATGTTTGATTATGGCTTTTTCGCTGCAATAGACTGGCAATTCGCAAGCATTGCGGATCGTGGGCATTTCCCACAGGTAGTTGCAGATCTGCAATCCAACCGAGGGGACTTGACTCCCTCAACCTATGCCGTTCACTCTAACAGAGGGTTGATATGGTTAGAAGATCCCTTAAAAGAGAGTATGGTATAACACTTTTAAAAACACCACATATCTTTCTCAAAATTTGCCCGGGGAGAGGGGGGGGGGGGGGGGGTACTCAGATTACAGTCGGACGGGGGTGTGCGGCTGAGACCTCCGAACCCATACCCACATCTAAGGGTCCTTTTGCTGTAAATAGGTACCCATGTCTAAGGATTTGTTTTTGCCGGCGTTGCATGTTCGCTGTGTATTTCCCGCAAATTTTGTGCTTTCTTTTAGCGAGCGTAGCGAGCTTGAACATTTTTGCAATTTCGCATCAGCAAATCCCAAAATCCTGGATAAAAGAGAGGAAATAAAAAAAGGGACCCATGTCTAAGGATTTTTTTAATGAAAAGGGGACCCATGTCTAAGGATCTTTCTTGAAAAAGTCACCCTTCCCAGCGGCACATCCCCGTATACCCAATATACTTGAGTACCCCCCCCCCCCCCCTCCCCCGGGAAAATTTGCATGTAGCTAGGGAATGATGTTAGTAAAATGTGTGAGATATATCAAATCAATTGACCCCTATTACTTCTTGAGATAACTTAGACTCTGGATAATTTGGCACTACCTTTGATTGTATTTCTACCATTTCCCCTTTATTTCTCTTTATTGTGCAGATGATGGGCCTGCGTAAAGCAACCTTTCATAATGTAGCTGTGCTTTCCTCAGTTTCCTGTATCAGAAAGCTGCCAGATTGATGTGAGCCAGCAATATCATTATGTGAGTATTGAAAATATTGTTAATTTGTTAGACAAGTGAACATTTTATAGACCTGTACAGATTATTGATGCTCATTCAGGATATATGTTACTGCTGTATTAATTACACATAATTAAGCACTTTCAAATCAGCGAAGTCCCCCAAATTCCGGTGACAGCTCGCAAATGATGTAAAAAAGTAAGAGGTATACAAATATTTCCTGTCCTATCTTCATGTCCGAACGGTCACATCTTTCTCATTTCTTACTTTGGCCGATACCCATAATTTCTAACTTTTACACCAATTTGACCTAGTGTAATATGAACAAACGGTATTGGCAATGACAGCCGGTTCGTCCTAAAAAGGACCATTTACAATACATTGTGTAGATGTGCATGCGCATGCCGATGACACGTTCAGTATTCTCAGCTTAGCTATTTCTCTTTATTTATTTTATATTTGCAGATAAGCTCATGATGTCAACGTCACGCATTGTCCTGGCTCTTCAATTCCATTTGACTATGAGATGAGACTCGACATCGTCGTGGACGAAAAGGTGAGCTTTTGAAACAGACAGACATTCACCAATTATAATTGCATGTGAAAAATTGCAAAATTCCAGCTGATGCTGGTGTTGGGATTTCGTTGAGTTATACAAACATTTCTCTAAAATTTACCATTTATTACAGTCCCACAGGCACAGGTTACAAAATAATATGTACTTTAGTTTTCCATGATAAATTGAGCACAAATATGTTCTCGAGTTAGACATTTGCAAATAAACTAACCTTACCAGGCGCCGTGCACACCGCTGATTAACGTTTTGCTAGGTTGGACTGGCCTTAGTTTAGCAGTAAATGTTTGATTATGGCTTTTTCGCTGCAATAGACTGGCAATCCGCAAGCATTGCAGATCGTGGGCCATTGCGGATCGTGGGCATTTCCCACGGTGCGTCGTACCAAGGACCATTTACAATACATTGTGTAGATGGACACGTCACAGACACGTTTAGTATGCTCAGCTGCCTTAGCTATCTCTCTTTATTTATTTTATTTGCTCGAACAATGAGTCGAGTACAACAGTGGTGCCTCACCGTGTCAGGCTGTTTGTGGGAACAAGATACGGACGTTGAAACATGGTCGTGTTGTTTCTTTGGTAATACAATATATCATTAAAACCCTATTTTTTTTTTAGAATCAATGCATAATGATTAATCAACGTATATTCAAAAAGCGATACATAATGATAAGCACAAGTTGCTTTTATATTTGTGCTACTTCATGTATTTACCGATGTCATTATCAACATTATTACATGGATACAGTTTTGTTTGACTAGTTGTCAGATAGTATTCAACAATAAAATGAATTGATCATTCAATGCATATATTGTCCTTTAATATGATGCACACATTATGGGTTTAGTAAAACGAATTATAAACATCTTATGTTTTTAAAAGACATCCAATATCAACCATTAAAAATATAATTATGTTTTCCCTCAGTGATTGATGTGAAATTAAAGTATTAAAAACCAAACAATAACGCCGTTTTTATACATTCAAAACAATCTAACCCCAGTAAAATAATAATTGATAATTTGCACTTTTCCTAATTAATAACTTTAAAACCGTATAGGCCTATCTCGTGTATACACAGTTACTAACAACTAATGTTTTGGATTAAAATTCAAACGGTATCTTTATTTTAAAATGTTGATAATTGCGTAATTAAATTCGTATAATGTCTACTTATGGTTCCGCTTTTGATTTAAAGGGATCTAGTAACTTTGTTGACATGTGCCAAAAGTGATGAATGGTTGATGCAATCTACATATATCGTTGTTATCTCATATGTCCACAGGGTATTGTGTGAAAATTTCAAGTCAAATGGACATTGCATGGCCAAGTAATGAGCGAAAATGCAAAGTGATATTAATTAACTCACTGCACTCACTTTGTACACGGTTTCAATACTCCAATTGAGTTTTTCTCATCTGAATACTTCGATCGTACATATTTTTGTAACGAAAGGTAAATTTGAAAAACCGAAACCTGTTCCATGATTTTATTGTTAATACGTATACAACAAGGTATGAGGGAACCGCTAGAATTAAAATTTTATTTTGAGGATTTGGACAATGTTACTAAGTCCCTTTAATGTGGGTAAGTGTTGCATTATTATTATCATGTTTATGCTAATTGCCAGCATTCCAACTCACGTGACAGTGTCCAGCCTTTTGTGGTTTCTCGCCACCTGTAGTATCTCCCTCGCCTCATCAACTCCGATACTGATGTCCATGATCCCCAGCGTAGTCAGGTTAGGGGATGACGTCATGAGTGAGATACAGAGCTCAGATGTGAGTGCGATGGATTCATTGCAGTAGGCCCTCCCAAATGATCTGCATGTAGATAACATACACAGGAGAGAAAAGTAATATTATGTATGGAACGGACAATTGTCGTCTACAGATTGCCGTGAACACCTAATGTCTAATCATGTTGTATTGCCAAGCACGAATTTTGACATACGAGAGGAAACAACTAAACCAATGTATCGTATTAAAGGTTGGGGTCATTATAACTAATAGTGATAACAAATTTTCGTATGGCATTAAACAACAAAAAATGACATAATAAATGAGGTGCTTTCAAATGAACACGAATTAATTTTGCATACTGATATACAGTGGCGTATATACGGGGGGGGGGGGGGGCACGGGGGGGGGGGGCCTGTGCCCCCCCAATAATATTGAAAAAAAAACAATAGAAAACATAAGGGGCCATTTTTGAAAAAAAACAAAGAAATACATAAGGTGTGCCCCCCCAATAATTTTGCGTGCCCCCCCCCCCCCCCCCAATCAGTCCGACCACGCTACGCCACTGCTGATATATATAATGCTACGGTCACAAATGCTCCGATTTGGGCTATGGCGCGGCGCCCGTACGATGCCACTTTTAGGTGAAATATTGCGGGAAAATTGTGGCGCCCGCACGGGTGACGTGGCTATATATCGTGCGGTCGCCGTTGCTTTTTTCCTCGCTGTACGATGTAAAAAATGTGTTTCATGCGGAGTTACACAAAAATGCATCGTACATAAAAAGCCCGTAGACACATCGTAGAGCGCATTGCACGGGTATCGCAGCTTTTTTTCGAATATCGTCCGATTTTGAGACTGAATATGTGTAGAGTCATCGTACGAGCACCGTAATAAGGCACCCGTACGGACACTAAGTTTGTGTTCACACGGGAGCCGTGCGATTTATGTTTTACATTAAGACAAAGGTCATCGTACGGGCCCCGGTGAATATGTGACTGCTATTCCAAAATACCACAGACATCGTACGATATATCACACTTTCCTAAAATCGTAGAAAATACGTACGGCGCCCGGATCATGTGTGACCTAGGCATAAATGAGATACTTTCAAGAAAGAAAGCGGATCGATGCATCAAACGGACAATGATAAACAAATCTGACCTAACATCCTAACGAGGCTAACATGAAAAATACATACAACACGTTCCTTTGTGCATACCTCATTAAAATGCGTATTTGTTACAGTGTGCGTGTTTTTAGGAGACGTGGTAGGGCATTTGTAAATCACATCGATTCGAAGGCTATGTAAAGGCGATCTTATAAACCCGTTCACTACGATATTCTGAAATCTCCATAGACTTTGTACACAACCCACTCAGTTCCCGTAGCAAATGCGAGGTAAATCTAGACATTTTCTTATATCGTTGCAATTCAAGTTAAATGACATCAGAAGTGAACAATCAAAATGATCAGTATACTTTGTGCATATTACCGAGACTGCAAACATGAATGTTAAATACACGAGTAAGTGTTTTTTTCTGCAAGTAAACAGATTTTCTGTGATTTTCAAAATGATTAGTATGATTATGTAAATTAACGATACTGCAAATTCACAAGTGAGTGTCCCCCACAAGTAATACACAGGTTAGCTGCATGTGGATATTAACATTTGATTGTAATATGTTACCTGTACGCAGTGAGGTACACAGTAGTGGCAGATGGGAACTTCTTCAACGTCTTTACGTCATCGATCGTGACGTCACGGGTGAAATCAAGCTGGACCTTGTGGACCTGTGAACACTGTGTAAATAGACCAAGCTGGGCGAGATGAGGGAGTGACACGTCGTCCACTCTGATATCAGTCACCAGGCTAGCACTGCTGGTATTCTGGAGACAGAATGGTGGGTAAAATGGGATACCACATAAATTAATTGCTGTATTGTTGACATTGTCTCTCAGGATTAAAACAAATTTGAACATGATATTGATTGCTTTCAAACCTTTTAAACAAGATTTGATAACGCTTATAGTACATATCACTTGTTTCCGTGTTGCATAGGGTTAACAGGAAATAAAAAGTAATACATAAGTGTATGAGGTAGATTATTATTTATCAATGCATGCATGAATATACAAATATCATAACGGTATTGCTTAAACACGTCAACAAGTTTTAATTCAAGAAATAGTGGACCTGGTGGATGTCTGAAATCGATGAATGCTTACACCCGTAACATTCGTTTCTGAAGAATGAAAACATAATTCAAGTGTTGTTTTTTTTTTTTGCGGCACCCACAACTTGTAGACCATGAGTTATATGATGTAGAATCAATGCATTATGAAGCATATCCAAAATGGTTCTTGAAACAAATTGTCTTATTCTATACAAAATTCCAAATTTTGTAATGACTGCATGCACACATTTTGTACATGTTTCTACCAAGTTGATTTAAAAAAAATTGTATTGAAAAAAAAAAAAAATGTAAACATGAAAACATAAAATATTGCAGAGGAGAACGCCAAATAATATGACAGTCCTCACCATCACCAATATACCTGGTTTGGGTTCGATAAATGTGTTCTTTAATTATAGTTAACATTCGAGCCATATATTATACGTAATATCAAGGCGTAAGCCATATTAAAATATACAATTACATGTCCCTTCTCCATCATGAAGTTGCTAAATCATTAACACATGTAACAATAAATGCTACTGTGCCCCTTCCCAATAATCACTTTATCAGTGCTACACAGCTGCTTCTCAGCAATTAACTTCTATCAGTACACACCTGAGTGGACGACGTGTGGGGTGATCCCACCGATGCCTCGACCCCACCCTCAGGTTGACTCGTGATCTCAGCAAACCTGATGGAGCGAAGAGTTCGGAGGGAGAGAAGATCTCGCAGGTCTGTACGCGTTAATGACGCCTCTACGATTATCAGCGTATTGACCTTTGGAAGAAAATATAAATATGTGTGTATTTATGCGTCATTATCAGTTCTGGTAAAACAACAATATCGAAACACATCTATACGTATACGATTTGCAGCGACAATTTTGAATTACTGTTTCTTACCGAAGTACACCTTGAACCCATGTCCTGGCATGTGATAATTATGCGGATATCATCGGATATCTTGTACAAATGTAAGTAAACACACATTAACCCTTTAATATAAAAAGGAAAATAAGCTGAGGGTCGTAAATACGAAAAAAAAACTTCAATTTTGCTATATCTGATTATGAATGATATATCAATGCATTTATTACAATTCCACATAACTAGAACTTAATAATTACCTGACATTTAGTATGACAATTTCTGAATCCCAAACTCTGTGAATAACAACATTTTAATCCATATGAATGTTTGTTTTATTACACGTGGCGTATCATGCTTATCGAATGCTTATACAAATTTGAATCAAACACTAGATGTAGCCTAGTACTACATGTACTAGGAGCCTACACATGCAACCTCTCCTCGGTATATGGCAAGCTATGCAATAATATTACTCAATTCGGTTCATCTCGTTATGTACACAAAATACACAGATGCGACAAGATAGGAAACGAGTGATCTAATCACTGAACTGATGTACCTTTAAGTAAGAAGAAGCATCAAGCAGTCCTTGGCCGGGATCATACAGGGATAAAGTCTGGAGAGACGTCATGGAGGAAACCCCTGTCAGCAAGTCACGTGATGCATCCATACTCTGCATCTTTCCCATTAGGAATAGCTTCTCTATCTGCAAACGCAGGGAAACAGGTACATGATATAACTTGGATGATAAACTACTGTAATTGTTAGTTAGAATTGACTAGCATTAGTCACGCAGCATGTTGAACAGTGTCCACATCTAGGCGGCAACAGGACTAAGATCAAGTATGAAGACACGGCCTGTGGACATTATATGACCAGATCCAGCGATGCAGGAAGAGTGGGGTTTCCCACAATTATTGAAGATCCCCACTAAGGATAATTCAGAGCGATGGTTTATTTAACATTTGCATATCCAATGTTTGCTTGCGATGTAAACCTCTGTCAAACTATGTACAATATCGCGCATGGAAATTATAACATGAATACTTCTTCACAGTAAAGTAGATTATGAACAATTAGTGTGCACCTTACACAAAGGTAGATTAATTATACTTTCTAATTGGCTATTGGAATACAAAATCATAATTACAAGGGTGCATCTTATATTGATTAAACTTGCCATCCAGTCTGTGGGGCGTAAGGGTAGAATGTCAGGAGCGGATCTAGCTTTTTGCTAAGGGGGGGGGGGGGGGGGGGGGTTGACCCAATGACGATGCGGAGTATCGATTGTTTTTTTGCTATTTTGAACTCCCGTAAGTGATTTTGTATCACTTTCGTCCACGAGCGGCGAAGCGGCGAATTATTTTTTTGCTATTTTGAACCCCCGGAAGTGATTTTTTGTTTTCACTTTTTTCACTGAAACATTTTTACTTGGCAGCCCAAGGAGGTGGGGGGGGGGGGGGGGGGGTAAACCCCCTAAACCCCCCGTAGATGCGCCACTGAATGTCCATGAAGGGTGACACGTGAACCCGAATTCAAAAGTATGCATCCTGATATTCGGACGAGATGAATAGCAGAAGGTTGGACAATGGTTGTTTTTCCCTTCAGCTGCGTCATCGCTGAGTTATACACTGCATGCATGTAGGTATCATGTGTTATACATAATTACCCGACTAATTGCGGAATTAGTAACTAGGCTCTACAGAAATTATCATGATCATATCTCACCCCGTTGTGACTTCGGGTGAAATTAAAAAATTGATTGCAGAACATGTACAGTGCACTGTAATGTGATTTACGACACGTTGCTACTACGTCCATTGCAAACGAACATTAACTGTTTAATACAGGAAACAGACGCGGTGTAATATATACATTTGTTTGCGAGATAAAATGTTTATCTTTCGAAATAGAACAGAACATTACTAGGGTTAATCTTTTCTGCTTGTTCTGTCCACCATTGTTAATCCGTTCATTATTCCGGTACGTTGATTTAAAGTACACATACACGATACTACCAATCATGAAGCGATTACCCCTATACATAATGATGCAGAAAGATAACTAAAATTAGCGATACAATATCTCAAAAGTAACCCGTTTCTTTTAGTGAAGTAATTTACTGCCATTTAATAAGTATATCTGTATTAACCAATATGATTTAATCTGTGTACAATAAATTGTTTAAAATTATTTAAAGTGTTTAAAATGAAATTTAAATCACACTTGTTTAGTGTAGCTTATTAATATATTAGTTGCTTGTATTGGTATTTTTGTTTGTTTAAGTTTTTCCTCTTCTTCTTCTTCTTTCCTTTATTATGCGCCTCGGAATAAGCTACCTAGATAGATGGCGCTTTATAAATGCTTGATATTATTATTATTATTATTATATTGACCACCCTACTTGTTTACAACCATTACTTCATTAATACATTCGATATGCATATGAATAAGACATTCGATATTGAATAGATTATTCCTAACGTAAACTAGATGTGCTAAAACTGCAATTCTCAACCAACTACCAAGAATCATATTAATGGAACAAAATATGTGTTGTTCCAAGGCAATTTCATACCCCAGGTTGTGAAGTGAGCCCTCCAATTGTTCATGTATTCCGAAAACTACCAATTTAATTTAGGTTATGAATTTCATTACAAATCATTTAGCAATATTTACCTGTGCAATAGTGATGTACACCTTATTATAGTGTTGAAACTAATACAGATATACTATTGTAATTGTAAGTTAGAATACAACATTATTCATCACTCAGCATTTTGAACAGTGTCCACATCTTGGCGGCAACAGGGACTAAGCTCAAGTATGAAGACACGGCCTGTGGACATTATATAACCAGATTGGGCGATGCAGGAACAATTGGGTTTCCCAACATTATGAAGGATCCCCACTTAGGATGATTTAGAGCGATGTTTTATATAACATTTGCATCTCCAATAGCTTGTGATGTACTTCTCTGTAAACTATGTACAAGTTCGCGTATAGAAATGATACCATGAATACTACTTCACAGTAAAGTAGATATGAACAATTATTGTGCACCTTACATAAAGGTGGACTATTATGCTTTCTACTTCATTGGGTCTTGGAATAATTTTCTTTTTTTTTTAGAAGTAAATCAGAAGTAAACGTGTGCAACTCATATCTTTTAAACTTGCCATCCAGTCTATTGGGCGTTGGGGTAGAATGTTCGTAAAGGGTGAAACATGATCCCGAAGTAAAAACAGGCATTGTATTTATCCTGGTAATTTAAACAAGAGGAATAGCAGAGGGTTGGGCACGGAGTGTTCTTCCCAAGCTGCGTCATCGATGATTCTACACTGCATGAAGGTATCATGTGTTATACATAATTATCCGACAAATTGAGGAATTAGCAACTAGAAATGATCATGATCATATCTCAGCTGGTTGAAACTTTGTCTGGAGAGACGACATTGAGGCAACCCCCGTCACCAAGTCACGTGTTGCATACTCTGCATCTGTCCTATTAGCCGTATCTTCTCTATCTGCAAACACAGGGAAACAGGTATATGATCAAACCTGGATGATAATCTACTGTAATTGTAAGTTACAATACAACATTATCCATCACTCAGCATGTTTAACAGTGTCCTTATCTAGGCGGAACAGGGACAAAGATCAAGTATGAAGACACGGCCTGTGGACATTATATGACCAGATTGGGCGATGCAGGAAGAGTGGGGTTTCCCAACATTATGAAAGATCCCCACTTAGGATGATTCAGAGCAATGATTCATATAACATTTGCATCTCTAATGTTTGCTTGTGATGTACTTCTCTGCAAAACTCTGTACAATTTCGCGTATGGAAATAATAACATTTTAACTACTTCACAGTAAAGTAAATAATTAGAACAATAAGTGTGCACCTTACACAAAGGTGGATTATTATACTTTCTTCTTCATTGGATCTTGGAAAAAAAAGTAAATCAGAAGTAAACGTGTGCATCTCATATCTTTTACACTTGCCATCCAGTCTATTGGGCGTTGGGGTAGAATTTCCGTAAAGGGTAACACATGATCCCGAAGCAAAAAGTATGCAATGTATTTATCCTCATAGGCGCCGGAAATGGGGGGGGGGGGGCCAGGGGGGCGGCCCCCCCCCCAATCCAAAAAGTTGGGGGCAAAACGCGTTTTTGCCCCCCAAAAAAGCCCCCCCCCCTCAAAAAAAAAGACAAAAAAAGAAAAGAAAGAAAGAAAGAAAGAAAAAGGAAAAGAAAAAATGTAATGTATCACCCAATACTTTTTAATTCTAACGTTTAAAAGCATCCATTACACATCCATTTAACGTTTTCGCAAACAAATTATCTCAGTTTGTTGTGTAACTTGCGTATGGTACGTCTGGGGTGGATTTTTCTGTACCGGTCCACGTAGTTCCTGTGTAGGCTGTTATTGTTCTGGCTGTTTGTGTGACGTGAACCAAATTGCACCATTTCAAGTATATGAATGCAAAATCTTCCCCGTGGAAGGGGGAAACCCCCTCCCAAACCCTCCCCCTCTGGCTCTGCCCCAGCCCTCGGTTACTTCGCTCCCTCGGGACTCATTTTTGGCTGTAAGCTATGTTGTTGGATCATACAATAATGTGGCATATGGTTTATGTTTTTATGCACCAAATACACCATTTCAAGTATATAAATGCAAAATCTTCCCCGTGGGAGGGGGATACCCCCTCCCAAACCCTCCCCCTCTGTCTCTGACCCAGCGCTCGGTCGCTTCGCTCCCTCGTGACTCATTTCTGGCTGTAAGCTATGTTGTTGGATCATACAATAATGTGGCATATGGTTTATGTTTTTATGCACCAAGTTTCACCATTTCAAGTATATAAATGCAAAATCTTCCCCGTGGGAGGGGGATACCCCCTCCCAAACCCTCCCCCTCTCGCTCTGACCCAGCGCTCGGTCGCTTCGCTCCCTCGGGACTCATTTTTGGCTGTAAGCTTTGATGTTGGATCACACAATAATGTGGCATATGGTTTATGTTTTTATGCACCAAATTTCACCATTTCAAGTATATAAATGCAAAATCTTCCCCGTGGGAGGGGGATACCCCCTTCCCAAACCCTCCCCCTTTGGCTCTGCTCCAGTCCTCGGTCGCTTCGCTCCCTCGGGACTCATTTTTGGTTGTAAGCTATGTTGTTGGATTATTTTTTATGCACCAGATTGCACAATTTCAAGTCAAAAAATGGAAAAGTTGGCAACTCTGTGAGTGTGGTTGGGAATGAGCCCCTAAACACATAAATCGTGAGCCCCCTTAGGGTTTTGCCCCCCAATCCAAAACTGCTTCCGGCGCGCCTGTTTATCCTGGTATTCGAACAAAAGGAATAGCAGAGGGTTGGGCACGAAATGTTCTTCCCTATAGCTTCCCCTATTCTTTCCCTATTATCCGACTAGTTGAGGAATTAGCAACTAGAAATGATCATGATCACATCTCAGCTGGTTTAGACTTTGTGTAAGATTCAAATGATGATTGTATAACATGGAGAGTGTACCACAATGGGATGAAAGGCATGTTGCTAATTCCATTGCAAACGAACATTTATTGTAGAATACAGGAAACAGACGCGATACAATATCTACATTTGCTTGCGAGTTGAGATGTAAAAAAAGTAAAACAAATAATAGGATTCATTTTTAACTGCTTGTTTTCGTCCTGTTTCATTATTCATGTAGGTTGATTAGAAGTACACAAAAACACAATAATACAAATCATGATGATGCATGACTAGTGGGTCGGGATGTAACGAGTTGACATGAACATGGTGAAGGGGGTGGGTGGCTCATACTTCACATACTTCATACACAATTAATCCGACCTGGGAGCTAGTACCCCGATATGATGCGAACAGATTGTAACTGAAATGAGAGATACGATATCTCAAAAGTAACCCATTTGTTAGTGAAGTAATTTGCTACTATTCATATTTGTCTGTATATTTCCTTAACCAATATGGTATGTACTGTGTACAGTAAATTGTGCGTTATATTGACCACCCTTTACCTGTTTACAACCATAAATTCATGAATCCATTCGCTATGCATATGAATAACACTATATTTGTATGAACTACTCGTACATGGTCATAAGTAGCGTTTCGATATTGAATAGATAACCAATGAAATCCACAACCAATTACCTTGATTTATATCAGCACAAACACAATTATGTATTGCTCCAAACCAACACCGTACCCCTGGTTGCGAGTGAGCCCTCCAATTGTCCATCCATTCCAAGAACTACCAATTGTATTTACGTAAGGCATTTCATTACAAATCATTTAGCAATATTTACCTGTGCAATACATGTAGTAATGCACACCATAATACAGTACTAACACTAATTCAGATATTTGTGCAATATGGATGTAAATCGTTCTCAAACCCTCAATTGTTATGCAAAATGTCTTTTCACGTGAACTACACTACTTTCCAAAATTAGACAGTGTTTAAATATTGAAACAATTTGAAAATAAATGTTGAACCATTGGAAACACACGAAATGTAAATGTAACAGAGCCCTCTTTATCCCCCTCGTATATTTGTACACTTGTATGAACGTTGATAATAAATTCAACTCAATTTAGAAATCAATAATGAGGGCAGCAAATACCTTTGTTTGGTGAGCGAGCCGAGGTATCAATGAGAAACACGAGTCGTGCAATGTGCTCACATCCAGGATCAATGTGTTTAGAATAGCCATGGAGAAGAGGCAGGTCACCAGGTTCCGGGATGCAGCGGGACTGAGGTTCTCATCCGAACCAACGTTGACCTTCTCCACCTAGGAATTATAATGTATTCACAATATTTTCAGAATATATTGTTATCTTTAAAAAACACACACAAACAGAATATTACCTTCTCCACCTAGGAATTATAATGTATTCACAATATTTTCAGAATATATTGTTATCTTTAAAAAACACACACAAACAGAACATACGGTCATGACTGTGGGAGAGCCATGCCGTGGTATGTTTGTGTGAGCCATCGTCTTTCAATATAAAGGTCACGGGTTCGATAACTTCACTTCAGCAATTAACAATGACATGTCCCCCAGAAAAAAAAAAACTCTTCCCTCATTTGCTAATCTCTACACATGGAAAATAGGCACTCGGTAGGATCGGAGTATAATGCATACGGATGATACCGCTGTGTGTGCCTTTCAAATCATATCTAAATATCTAAATACGAATCGCACTTCAGGGAGAACAGCCTTTGATGTATGGACTGGTTACTACGGCAACTATAACGCGATTATACAGTCATGTTAACTGACGGTGTCTTATTCTTATATCACTTTCCAAGTCCAGCACATATGCATGTTATGGGTGGTAACGATAATGTTCTTCTTAAAAGCCACACGAAGGTTGAAAATAACCCCTCCCCCATACATTAAAGGGATAGTTGAGTTTTGGTAGAGAGGGCGCTAGACTACTTATTTTTTTTGTGAGGTAATGAAAAACTGAGTGTAAATTATTAAAGAGAATAATAATTAAATAATAAAATCATCTTTATTTGATCAAAATCGGTTCAGAGACGGCTGATATATCCATAAATATAACAATGTGTAATAAACCTGGGGCCCCAGGTTTATTAGAGAATTTTGAACCAGCCGTTAAAAATTCAAAAAAATGCTTCCTCTTTTCAAAAAGTTACAAAATAGGTATTTAAATAGTTGTTGGTTATTTCTCTATCTAATCACTATTTCAACAAAGCATCACATGCACAATATTTTATTCAAAATGGATGAAACCGATGAGTGTTTAGAGAGCGGCCTCTTACGTTGTAACGGCTCTTTTTGAATGATAACATGATTTTTACTACGTCATTTGTAATTTTGTGTTCCTTTCTAGTTATAACTATTAGATTGTAATGTAATGATGCAGGTTTTGGTTACTAAAATTCAGTTTCACCAAAACTGTACTCTCCTTACCAGAACTCAACTATCCCTTTAACATATATAACCATATCACAGTACAAATATAACAATACACTATTAATACAGTATTTATCTACGAACGAATAATAATATCATATGTTTGTAAAGACATAATTATACTTAACAGCACAAACATGTGTAGCTATTGGAAAATTAACTTGCCAATTACATACAATGGATATGATGAACTCAAAAGAGAGGTGTAGCGTGTTCGGACTGATTGGGGCATGAGGGGGGGGGGGGCACACACAATTACTGGGGGTGCACATCTTATATATTTCCATATATCCCCTTATGTTGCATTTTGTTTTCCTTCATATTATTGGGGGGAACGTGACGTGAACCCCACCCCCATCGATACGCGACTGGACTCACATACAGTTTATGATTGTTCTTTGTGTAAAGGAAGATAATGGTGTTTGCTGCTCTGCTTCTTTTCAACACTCATACGATTAACATTTCAAAGTTGTGATTTTAGTGTTGTAATGCTGTTTTGTTTTATTTTATATAAGTCATTAGACGAACTAAACTTTGGCGTTTAAAAAATAATTCTTAAGCCCTTTTCCCAAAGATATGCTAAATATAAACAATGTTTTATTACTGTTATACATTGAACTCGATTCATGTTTCCCATTGGCGTAACTTTTATATGAAAGAATTAAAGGGATCTAGTAACTTTGTTGACATGTGCAAAAAGTGATGAATAGTTGATGCAATGTATATTATTGTTATCTCATATGTCCACAGGGTATTGTGTGAAAATTTCAAGTCAAATGGACATTGCATGGCCAAGTAATGAGCGAAAATGCAAAGTGATATTCAATAACTCACTGCACTCACTTTGTACACAGAAGAAAAACTCGCCCGGAGTTTTTCTTATCTGAATACTTCGATCGTACATATCTTTTTAACAAAAGGAAAATTTGAAAAACCGAAACCTGTCCCATGATTTTATTTTTAATACGAATACAATAAGGTATGAGGGAACCGCTAGAATTCCAATTGGATTTTGAGTATTTGGACAATGTTACTTAGTCCCTTTAAATCACAATATAGTCGTCACTAAATTAAAGGGGTAGTTTAGTTTTGGTAGAGAGGGCGCTGCACATCACAATTTGTTGTGAGGTAATGAAAAACTGAGTGTCGAATTTGCAAGAACATGCAATTTTAATGGCAGAATAAACTTTATTTGGTCAAAACCGGCCCAGAAACGGCTGAAATATCAATATATATATCTGATCCTATAATTATTTGGGGCCCAAATAATTAGCTGAATTTTTCAAAAAAATAAAAAAATGCTTGCACTTTTTCAAAAATTGTCAAAAGCGTTTTTTAAATAGTTGTTGATGATCTCTCTATTTAGTCATTATTTCAATAAAACATCACATGCATAATTTTGTATGAAAAATGGTTGAAACCAATGCCTTTTTAGAGAGCACCCTCTTGCGTTTTAATGGCTCTTTTTTATGATAACGGGTTTTTTTGCTTAGTCGTTTGTAATTTTGTATACCTTTCGAGCATGGTGGAGTTAAAACTATTAAGTTTATAATGTTACTGTCCATGTTTGGTTACTAAAGTTGAGCCTCACCGAAACTAAACTACCCCTTTAAAAAAAGGGAACCATAGTACAAAGTATCATTTCAGTTAAAGATCTAGAGTAACCCCGCATCAGTACCACCGCCCGCACGCCATATCCCCGCTTCACGCCTAGGATGATCCCTGATACGCAGATTACTTTATTATAATGCTCTCAGAAAAAAATGTTATTATTTGAAATACATACATTGTCTGATGTATCAACATTCTCGAAAGTTCAAGTTTATTTAAAATAATGTAATATTTTATGAAAAAAATTTGTCATGTAACACGATTTCCTGACATTCCTGATCCTAGTCTCACCTTTGAGCGCGGGACATTGTCAGCCATGGTCTGGTAAAACTGGTCATCTAGTCTGCCACACAAGAGCACAAAGCTGAATAGACCTGGCATGGTCAAGATGAACTGCGCAAGGTCCCGGGCTGGTGAGGGGCCGAGATGGGCATCGTTCATTAGCAGCAGAGTTTTGACCTTTATACAATATATAATTGACAAATGGAAATACAATGGAGATTATGATGAATATCTCCCAAGGTTTGCATTATTGAAAATTGTCATTAGGTCTGTCATCACACAGAGCAAAATTACGTAGCTCCGCCATGGACTGGATGCATTCTGCAATGTCACGTGATGGTGAGATGCCAAGTTTGAGCTTCGTGCTGGATGGGTTTCATAATGGCTTTTGCCGTAATTCGAAACATAATGAATATAAGGGAATCCAAACGGATGTCATTACTGTCTCTCTCCAAAGTGTTCATTGTTGACAATGAGACAATGGTGACTAAATCTGTGTAATCGATACCCCAGGCCTTCCGCATAAAATCTGTAATAAGATCTCTTTGTGAGTATAAGTGACTTTACATAATGCAGTAATTGAGTCGATTATGACAACTTTTTAGAAAGTTTACATACGGTTACACAGTAAAATATGTTCGTGTATTGTATAAAACAACTACTGAATAATTATTATAAATGATACAGACATGCATGCTATTGTGACGTGAGTTTTCCCTTAATTAGGTGGGTTGTGTATACAGTCAATGGGTATTTCAGAAACTCGTAGGGAACGGGTAAACTATCATGGCCTTCCCTGTCGGAAAGAAAACACTCATCCACAGTATGGTCCACAATGTTAAATATTAGAGTTTTCACAGTGTGAACGAAATCTTCAATGTGACCACATTGTCGTCACAGGGTGAATTGCCTGCCTTCACAGTATGTAAAAAGGTGTACTCAGACTGTGTATCTCACCAATCCCACAGTGTGTTCACAATGTGAGTTGGCATCCACACAGTGAACACGCTCGAATTCAACATTTTAGTCCATACTGTGAAACACAGTATGTTCGCACTGTGTTCACACTGTGGATGAGTGTGTTCATTCTTGCAGGGTTGTATACAAACCGTTCACAAATTTACAGCAAGCTAATATTGCACAAATTCTGACATGCATGGAGCAGAGAGGAGGGGCTCTCTGCCATCACCATGCTCTATTTCAGGAAGTATAAGCTAAACCATTAGTTTGGTGTACACGTAACAATTCAATTTTTATTTAAGATACCACGCTGGATTTATGTTCGCACGCATCGCATAATTCCCTTACTAGTACGTGTTATATTTTCTTAAAACCCACCATCATGACCATAGCGAATATAATCTAAAGGGGTCATGTACATTATATGTGATTATATGCACTTCTAAGGAATGAGAATTGTATTGTTTAGTGCAAACTGGTTTCGGCTCGCGTGAATCTTCACCCACCCCTTGACCCCTACACATAGACACATTTAAAACATGTAATTAAAATAGAATAAATACATACGTACATATGATATAACTAGCAACAACACAATTATTAATACAAGGATAATTTGATTAAAACTGAACGCAGTAGTCAGTATAGCGACAATACAAATTAATGATAGACGTAGAAAAGCATGACAATAACATAAAAGTGATGTATTTTTTTCAGGAAAAGTGCAGTCGGAAGGTGTCAATGTATCTAATAATACCAAATGGTATATTTATCAGCATGGGAAGGGTAATAACAAATAATGCTTATTTTTTTCGACGATTTAGTTTTAAAAGCCGTATTTGATGTAACTCACAACGATATTTCTGTTTGCATCCCACTGGATTACCAGTAGAATAGATACACATATGGAGAGTGAGAATACCTGTGAGTGATGCGCCTCCAGAGCCATGGTCTCGTAGAAGGCATCGTGCAGCTCCATGTCATGCAGGTACAATACACGTAGACTGGTCACGGAGCAGAGAGCATGGGCATAGTGCTGGGAAGCCGAGGCATTGAGCTTGTCTTTAAAATGGAAGATTAACTCGACCTGAATGGGGCAAAACAAACGATAATTGTAATGCTAGATTATTTAATTTAAAAAGCGGTGAGGCGCTTATATCGTCTTCAAAATGTCAGATTTCCTGGACCTGCTTGGAGTGGACACCGTAAGTGTTCATTTTGTATTAATTTCTGATTTCCATGTTTTAAATTCGTAGTATACGGAGACCGTTCAATAGAAAAGGGGCACGGGAATAGTGCTGATGCACAGAACTTGACACCATGACGATGACTGATTATCGCGACCTGCATGGAGTCAAACACACGACTATTGGTTCATTATAACTATATTTCCACTTCACAGAAATTGTGGTGGTGAGGCTATTAGTTTCTTCGCAGGGACTGATTTTCTCAACCTGTATGGAGTAGACAAATGTGATTTTTTTTTATTTATTTCATGGTTCCCAACTTCCCATGTTGTAACTCCATAGGGGACTGGTCAATCAGCAAGAAGTACGAGAATAATGTCAAGATGCTGAAGCAAAGGGAAAGTAAAAATGGTAAATACATGTTGAATGTGTAATGTACATGTTTACGCGAATTTCCAGGGATCTGCATTAATCTAGAAAAGAATGTAAAGCATGTGGATATAAATTAAAGTCATATTTCGATCTGGAAACAAAAATGAGTTAATTTTAGGTAATGGCCACTTTGTACATAATAGACAAGGAACCTAGTCACGAATAAAAGAAGTAACAACAACACAAAGAACACCAATATAAATGATATAAGTACTAATATTGCTAATAAGTACTACTTCTGCTAACATGACTATTTTATAGTAATAATGGCCAAATGTAGAGCGCAGTCATGTATGTCGTGATGAAACAGTCCTGCCGCTATATTACCAATGGTCATCAGATACAGTTCTAAGTCTTGCAAACAATGATATTGCGTACTTGTTCAACTCCCCGGGGAGCATATACTAGCCTTGTGCTGCTGATGGTGCAAGGCTAAATAACATCAGACCATGACGAACACAGATGCATGGGCATCGATCGGTTTCGAACTCGAGCTCGATTAGAAGTCAAGTGCTTATCCAATCGTACAACAACACATCTTAGTCACATAGGTACTGGTGTGTTTTTGAGATGTTGATGCATCAACTTTTAATCAGATTATGAAAGTATTGTATGGGCGATGTGCATTGAGCTAGCGTAGGTTTACAATATTATGCAGTAAAATAACCTCAGGGTTAGGGTTGGGGTAAGGGTAACCAAAATATATGATATAGATATACTATAATAATCATTCTTATATTATTATAGACTATTATTATTGATTTTTGTGGTTAATGTATTCTGCACTTCCCACATGTACACATGACAGTCCAAACGAATTCGTTTTAAAAGTAGTGTTTGCTTTATTTAAACAATAATAACGAGAATATTCCATATATAAAGAGCTAAGTTTCAAAAGGCGCTAAATCCACTTTCCATACAAATTGAGTTAACCGTATATCTTCATTGAAACGCTACGAGGCTATGTAGGAATCTACATTTTACAACAAATTACTCACTCAAAATCAATATATAGAAAGTTCAATGTGTATGTACCTATAGACACGTGTACAAAAATGGGCAAAGAAACCTGTTTTCCTCGAATGTTGAACCAGTGGATACCGGGCATTTTTTAAGAAAGCTCTTCATATATCTTTGGTAGATCAGTTTTTAGCGAATCGGGGAAATGGTGTGTGATGGATGTGTAATTGTTGTTGTTGATGATACAAACACATATGACAGTCACCAGCACCCAATACAAAGTTCACTAATAGAAATAAAACAGTACAACGACTGAATAATAGAATGTCCACACAAGTGATATGGAATTTGAATGACGTCATTATTGAGAAGATAAACAAATGTCCGAAAGGTGTATTGCACGATGAATAATTAATGTCCATGGTAATTAATTTGAATGTTCAGTTGTCCTGAATGAAATGCGCGTCCGCGGAAGAGATGAGGACGAGAGTTCAAGGAGATGATTGATGAAATGAAGAAACGCGAGTGTGCATGAAGAGACGATGTCGAGAACTGCAGCGAGATCGAGTTCGAAGACGATGAAGGTGACGAACGCGATGGCGCGTGGAAAGAAGTCGATATTCATTATGTTCAGTTTCATCGTAGCACGTACGATGTGGCTGCGATGATCTCCGGCGTGTTGCCGTGGAGAGAAGCTAGCCTAAACGCTGTGCTATAAACGTGTCCGTTAGATAAAACAAAAATGATGAACAACGAATTGATGAAGGTCCGAAGGGCTCGGTAGATGAGAAGGATGATGATGTCGAAGAAGACTAAGAAGAAATGGTGATAGTTTAACGCCCCATGTCGGTCGGCGGACTCTCCCTTGATGCGAAGAAATGAAGACGACCATGGGTTAAATGGTAACTCCATGTCGATGTCAATTAAGAGGAGAGGAAAAGAGCGGAGGTGTTGCTCGGATGAAAGTCAGTGGAGAGAGTGAGAAAGCATGGCTTGCATGTGCTAGTGTGTATGCAGTAAAAAGCCACGAGGTCCAGATAGGACAAAGAGATGTTTATCTAAGTGAAGAAAAAACAAGACCAGAGAGCTAGGCAGGAAATGACTTCAGCCTTATGTAAACAAGATGAGGTAAAGTTTCACTGGTAGGGGATGAAATAACCATGCTGGAAGAAGTTGGCTGTTGTATGCATGGTTAGTCTATTGTTCAGACTGTAATTAGATGAATCGAGTCACTACAAGTTGTTTAACAGAGGGCAACCCTGTTGAAATAAAACGTTAATAAATACACTAAATAAATATTATGGTCCGACTTTAATTTACGTTGTTAATCACGATGTTAAAGAACGGATTTCCTGCCTGGAAGGTTAAACAAAAATTGCAAAGGTATTGTATAATTAATTAATTAATTATAATTAATTATAATTGTAAAACTAGCTATGTCTTACGTGTGACGATAATGTGACTGTCTCCGTGTCCATTGCTGCGTAGAACTCCTCGCTGTTTGACCCGCAATCCTGTATCCATACAGCGCGTAGCTTGTCCTGTGTGAAGATGGTTTGAGCTGCGGTGCGTGCCAGCATCTTACTCTCAGGGAGAACAAAGATGTACAGAGTGTCCTAAGGCATGAGGTAAAACACGGAAGGCAAATAATGAGAAAAGTATCATGTACCATGCATTCAGCATCTACAGTATACACGATGTACTGCCATGAAGAGAATCCGGATGAGAGGCGCACAATATGCCATGAGATTATACATTGTTATTCTTAAATATACAATAATACGGTACGCATATTATGAATGAAATTAAATATAAATGATGACATGCATCAGAGTATCCGGGAGAATATCGACGAACATAGTATCCTAAGGCATAAGGTTAAACAAGGGAGAACAGTCATGAGGGATGTATCATATACCATGCATTCAGCATCTCCAATACAGGGTGGCCCAAAAAACCGGAACGGGCACTTCCCAAAATATAATACCCCAATGCTTATGTTCATCGGATAGTGTGTCCTTTCCAATGAAAAACGATACCAAGAACAGTAATGTTGGTCAGGTCGTTTTTGTTTAAGGACGCAGTGAGTGAGACCATGTCAGGTGCCGATTTATGTCGATTTCGACCTAGTCAATGCCAGTTTAACCGCACTCCTTGCCCGTAATACCATTCAGCGACCAAGCCCATTCTCTCGGCACACGGCTGAGTGCACACTAAAAATAGTGCGCAATGCTCAACGCTATGAACGGCGGTTCATGCGATTCATCAAGCGCTGGCTCAATACAAATTGACAAAAAAGAGCAACTGACATCGGTGTCACTCACAGCTCCCTAAAACAAAAACTACACGACCAAATTGACTGTTATTGGTATCGTTGTTCATTTGAAAAGACACTCTATCCGATGGACATAATACATTTGTTACTATATTTTGGGAAGTGCCCCGTTCCGTTTTTTTGGGGCCACCCTATATACACTATTTAATGCAAAGGAGAACCCGGATGATAGACGCACACTTTGTAATGGGATTATACATTATTATTATTATAATTAACAATAACAGGCATATCATGAACGACATTACACATCAATGATGATCAGATTATCCTGAAGAATGAGTAAATCAAACAGGGATAACGTTAAAGAGGGACGTACCCAGTGTCATGCATTCAGCATCTACAATAAACAGTATTAAAATGCTGTCATGGAGAACCCGGATGAGAGACACCCACTGTGTCATGGAATCAGACATGTTATTTGTGTATTAAAGGGTAGTTCAGTGTTGGTAAAGAGGGCTATTTGGAAGAGCATGTAATGTTAAAGATAAGACTTGGAATCCTACATTTAATCACCGATTAGCACAACAAAATCGATGTCATGCCTACACTTTTTTTTTTATCATGCCCGCACTTTTTCGAAAATATGATTTTTTAAATATTTGTTAATGATCTCTCTATTAAATCATTATTTTAACAAATTATCTCATTCACCATTTTATTTTTTTTTAATGGTTAAAACCAAAAAGCGCCCTATGGGTTAGATTTTGATGAACACATTATTTAACTTTATCGTTTGTAGGTTAGTCTACAATTCAGGCATGGCATAATTATAACTAATATGTCGTAATATGTGGTGTTATTCGTTACGATTACTGCAAGTATGTTTGGCCAAATTTGTAATATTCCTTTAATGAAAGCACTAATTGTAATATTGTAAATGATTAAAATGATAATAAGATAAGTATGACGCATGACGTACGTAACAACTATTGCCCACATACTGATTCAAGTGATTTTTTTCTGTTTCCATACATTTACATTTTTGGTGATAATAGTTGTATTCACTATCATACTAAAAATGTTAACCACACAGTGCGGTGCGGTCACTTACCGCGGCAGAGGTGTCCAGGGAGTAAAGATGGGCGGCAAACGATCGCTTGTTGTTGAGCCGTAATCTTCTCTGAGTGAGTAGGGTGCGTGTGATTGGAGATGTGATATCCTTGTTAGGACACTCGAAGGCGACCCGGACGATGAAATCTCGATTCTTGGTATTATCACGTAGAAACTCCAGCGTTGCTTTACCTACGTCGTTCCCACGTGCGGCGAGGAAGTACCAGATATATTCGAACTTGTCCATGTCTTCTTTACTCTTTGACAGCAAATCTCTCAACAGCTTCTCGAATTCTGATGGATCCTTCTGGTAAACTGATGCGAGGTACAGAGCACCAAGATGATCTTGGATTAATTTGTGGGGGAAGCGGAATTCGTCAATGACAAGTGTGCCTTCTCGCCTACGCATTTCAAGCGGTGCTCTCCGCTTCTCCGTTGTAAGAATGCCAACTTTCAATGCAGTGCCGATTGACTCTGACAACTCGTCGCGAGTCTCTTTGTCAATGACAAGGTCTCCCACTAAAGCTCCCTCGTAGGCGATGCGACCAACTTTTTTGAACGAGCAGTTGACTTTGTCCATGCACTCCTTGTAAGCGTCGTTTGACTTGCGTTGAGTGACATGTTCCACCATCTTCCCTGCAAAGTGTTCCGTCAGCGTCGTGACCATCTCCTCAACGAGTTGAGACACCGATTGGAGCTTTCTGATCTTGCCTTGCTTTGATGTGTCACGCCAAATGTGACACATCATGGCAAGGAGGATGGGGTAAGAAACTAACGTGGAGGTGAACACTCCTCCTTCTTTGCTGTCTTCTTCGAGAAACTGCAACAGGCTTGCACATGCTTCCTGATCGTCCGTGGCAGCTCTAGCATCCTTCCCAGCAGCCTGGCAAGATTTTGTCGTACACTGACCATCTATTGGAGTAGCATGATCGTCCTTCGCAGTTATGTGATCTAATTTGAAGAACCTCGACACAAACTCTCTCACACTCGCCTCATCAAACCCTTCAATACTAACACACGTATACAGTTGCCTCAGTTTCTCATCACCAAGGATTTGATCTGCCCGCCATGGTCGAGTGGATACTACCACCACAGACTCTTTGTACTTCTCACCCCTCATGATCTGGACCAGCGGGTTCTCTGGGTCACTCTTAGTGATGTCACCAATGTACTCATCCAGGCCGTCGAAAAGGAACGCAGCCCTGTTTTGGTTTCGTCTTATATGCTCATCCAAGCGCGGCGCACAGTCGTTCCCATCAGACAGATAGCTTTCGACGAGATTTCCTACTGATTCATGGCGCGCCACCTCTACAAGCCGGATATGCAACATTAGTTTGTTAGTCTTCAACTCCTTGCCAGCCATCCAGTCGTGGACTAGTTTCGAGAGAAATGTCGTCTTCCCCACACCAGCTTCTCCAACAAGAAGAACTCGACGTCGTGGTGCTCCTGATGATAGCATTTTGTGAAAGTTCTCCTGAGAAAGCCGTTCTTTTGTCATGCTACTTAGATTTGTTCCCCTCGAATCAAAACCCGTTTGGAAAAACCCAGGCATTCTGCCAGTAAATGTTTCACCCTTTGCGTTCCTTGTCACGGGGCCTTTAAGAAGGGACAGGTTTGTGTAGATGGAATGTAAGTCAACTTCAGAGTCTGGATTCAAGGGGTCCGTCTTGACCTTCCCCAGGAATATTGAGTAGTGGTTGCAAAGTTCTGCCCTGCACGTCTTCTCCTCGTCTTCCGTTAGCGGTCGGGCTGGATAATATTGACAGAAAGGGCACACATAACACTTCGTCTATACAAAAACCCATTTGTAATCAATTAACAACTAACTGTTAAGACAAAAATAAAATAATAACGTTGTTACGAATATGCAAACGAGAACACATTTTTGAATTATATTACGTTTTGGAGATCGTAGTATGAACATGATAAAGGAAAGACGAGCAACATTGACGTTAAGCTCCACTCCGGTACTCAGGGTATGCACGGTGAACCGCAACAAGTGTGAAAAAAAGAAGAAAAAAAAGAAAAGAATTTTCTACCGCCATGATGGTGAAAGACAAAAGAGAGACGAACTGATTCGTCGGGCAGCAACAACGTACGAATATTTGTTCTGCGTCACCGTAATATTCTTTCAAATCTGTTGTTAAACTGTGGCCAAATTGAGTCGATTCGTTTTACTTAATCGTTGTGATTTGTTGCAGTTCGCCGAGAGTATGGGACAAAGAATGAAATGCAAGCTCACTTACCATGAATGGCTACTCTAGCACATTTGTTTATATTCTTCGGAATCCTATTGTATACGAAATGTCAACATTTAATGAATAAATAATAATAAATGGTGGTTATATTCAACGTATGTTATTGTAGATTGTAAACTGAACTTACGACTTGAATTATGTCGACTTAAGGCTCCCCGCTGGATGCTGTTAGCAACTTGAATCATGTCAGCATTTCTCAGTGCGTTGACCAGTGTGGGAATCATCCTCGATGACTCGATCCCTTCAGACCACGTACGCAGCATGAGTTTGGTACCATCAGTTGTCACGTGAGCACCCTTCACATTGGTCGCGATGAATCTTGCAATGTCGGGAACAGAGAAGCCAAGTTCCTTCCCCAACTTCTCGATCTGACTGTTGTCGGTGAGGGCGTCTGCAACTTTGCATAATACATCGTCCATCTCATTTCGAGGACGTTTGCTTGCTGAAGCACCCATTCTAGACGAAAATAAACAAAGAGAAACGAATTACTTCATCATCATTCCATTAAGCTGCATTATAGATGAATGTTTCCTCCTAAGACTTACTCTTATAGCTTTTTTTAAACTAAAACCAGTAAGGGTCAGATTCACCTCTGTGGCTGGGTTGGAATCAGAATTACCTCCATTTGAGTCTGAGTCAAACTTAAAGTGACCAGACTGCGTATTCAAGACGGAATCAGAGTCAGGCTCACCAACCCCCAAATCGAAATGAGTGCAAAAGCTTATACATTGATTCCGAGTCAAAGACAGAGTCACCAGCCTACGAGTCCAAATAGTCAGGGTCAACCCCCGAGTAAGTGTCACTAGGCCCTAATAATAACTCACCAGGAGCCACCATATCTAGACTTTTAGTCTTATTTTATCTTTTGTCTTATTTTAGTCGAATTTTAGTCACTAGTCCTCAATTTTTAGTCCGAGTCCTCAGACGACATCAAAAGGAGGGTCAAATAAAGCCGCAGGAATTTCCAGGACGTCCACGTTTGACCGCCAGTATAGGTGATCGCAAACTGCTTAATATGTGCCGTATAAACCGTACACACAGGAACCACCACCAGCTATGGAGAAGACACTATGGAATCAACGCCTACCAAGTGTCCACTCCAAACCATGCAACCAAGATTTACCGGACGTCCCTGGACTAGGGAGAACATAAGATCGTTGCGCGGACACTTGTGATATGTCATCTTAATGGGTACGAGCCATACACCTTGACCAAACAGATGGAATTAAGGCAGAAGGTTCGTCGATTACGTGGCGAGAAGCTCTAAGATTTATGCATTCACAAAACGAATGAGGTTGTGACGGCACAATGGTGGTAAAGCTCGTACAATTAAGATAACATATCACTAGTGTCCACGCCGCCATCTTCTGTACTCCCTAGTCCAGGGACGTCCAGTAAACATGGTAAATCTTGACTGCATGATTTGGAGTGGATACTTGATAGCGTGTTCTGATAGGTGAACATGTCAGTTTGGCGGAAGGGGTTGAATACATAGTGTCTTCTTCATAGACGGTGAATGCTCCTTTTTGCATCTCCGGTTTCTATGGCACATGTTAAGCAGTTTGCGATCATCTATCCTGGTAGTTAATCGTGAAGATCCTAGAGATTCCCCTGGCTTTAATTGACACTTTGATTGACGTTTGGTGTGTAGCCAATGAGTTGGACGGAGTATGGCCTAGAGAGCCTCGGTGCCAATTTTAGTTGAACATTTGGTTACAGTCCGTTATTCCGAAGGTTCGTTATTCCGAAGGTTCAGTTATTCCGAAGGTTCGTTATTCCGAAGGTTCAGTTATTCCGAAGGTTCGTTATTACGAAGGTTCGTTATTCCGAAGGTTCGTTATTCCGAGGGTTCGTTATTCCGAAGGTTCGCTATTCCTAAAACGAAATCGGGTTCGTTATTCCGAAGGTTCGTTTATCCGAAACAAAAATCGGGTTCGCTATTCCGAAGGTTCGTTATTTCGAAGGTTTATTAGTCCGAAAAATAAATAGGGTTTGTTACTCCGAAAATTAAATCGGGTTTGTTATAATACTATAATTTGTGTTTTGTTTATTTAATTTACAGCCTGCGTTAAACATACCCCTCCCCTTTCCCTCCCTTGGCCAGACCAATCAAACATTTAAGCTTAAACATTTGAACTTATAAAGGTATGTGTGATTGACGTGTTTACATCGGAGAATTTGTATTGTTTACACAGTAAGTGCAATTAGTTAATGCATTACACTTTTCATTTCGCTCATTAATCGGTCATATGACACTCATTTACCATTTGATGTTCACCCATCACTCAGTGGACATATTATATACCATAAGTTGACATTTTATCAAACCTTCGTCGGTTCTGCAAGCAAGCCAAACCAAATAGAGGAATATCATAGGTTGATACCATAATTATATAGCATGTGCGTGAGGAACAGATTTAGTCTTAGGGGCCAAGTCCACACATACCATAGGCGTAGCGGGGGGGGGGGGGGGGGTGGGGGTTCAACCCCACCCCCCCCCTTTGACCAAAAAATGGCTGTTTAGGGGGGTTTGAACCCCCCCCCCCCCTTTTTTTTATCGGTCTCGACCGACATAAACCTTGTCTCGAAGTCAAAAATTGTGAAAATTGTTGGTCTCGAGCTCGAAAACTTGACCGGTGTGAGGGGACCTGGTCTTGGCTTTTAAAATTGTCCACGAGTACCCCCCCCCCCCCCCACAACGCTGAGAGCATTTTATGAACCGCTGGGTCCTGGTCCTGGTCTATCCCAAGTCGAAATTCCCATAGAAACCCATAGGAAACCCATAGAAAACCCATAGGAATATCCTATGGGTTTCTATGGGTTTCTATGGGACCAACAGAAATCCATAAAATAAAAACCCATAGAAACCCATAGGACCCATAGAAACCCACACCCATAGAAACCCATAGAACCCATAGAAACCCATAGAAACCCATGTTCCACTTTCCCTATTGAAACCCATAGGATCCCATAGAAACCATTAGGCCTATGGGTCTCTATGGGAATCCTATGGGTCTTGGTTCTATGGGAATTTCGACCTGGGTAGGCTTCGAAAATTTTCCACGACTACCCCCCCCCCCCCCCCCCCCCCTCCCCGCTGACAGGATTTGACGAACTGCTGGTTCCTGGTCCTGATTACGAAAACTGGGACCGGTCTTGGTCTCTGACTCTAAAATTTGGGACCAGTCTTGGTCTCGGACTCTAAAATTTGGGACCGGTCTCGGTCTTGGTCTCGGTAAAAATTGTCTACGACCACCCCCCCCCCCCCCCCCCCCGCTGACAAAATTGTTTCTAACCAAACGCCCCCGCCCCCCCCCCCCCCCCTCCCCCCCTTGAATCCTGGGTACGCCACTGACACATACAATATAATTATTAACTAAAAACCTATTGTGGCACATGTCAAGTACTAAGATTTGTCCTTAAACTGATTGTATGTTTATTGTGTGTACAGAGTATAAGGAACATCATCTTCAAAAACGTAACGGGGAAGACACATGGACGGGATTTGGCAAGATTAGTAGAGCGCGCGCTTTCCGATCACTGTGATCATGATATCCCGAGTTCGAACCCAGTGTATTCCCATCGCGTTTTTCCTTCAGCAATACAATTAATCTACTACTGCTGATCTCTACCCATGTATACATGGGAACCTGGTAGGAGTGGAACGTGTGTGTATTGATAATAATAATAATGAAACACTTTTATATAGCGCATTACACATAAGCAACATTGCATGTCCCTATGCGCTTTAAAGAACAGAATGCAAAGGAATGAAATACATGTAGTTCGTGGAGTGCGCCCTCTGGCTGCCAGAATGCCTTGCTCCCAAGGGAGCAGAAAGTGCACGTCTTGTGCGGGTTG
This sequence comes from Echinarachnius parma, assembly GCA_037951105.1. Classification (NCBI taxonomy): domain Eukaryota; kingdom Metazoa; phylum Echinodermata; class Echinoidea; order Clypeasteroida; family Echinarachniidae; genus Echinarachnius; species Echinarachnius parma. The sequence goes on from JBAMJV010005198.1 coordinate 82,398, forward strand.
ATTGTGAGTGTGTCCGATGATCGGGTTAATACAAATTATAAAACGGCTCTGGTAAATTCAGTAACGTGATTGGTTAAATCCAGTCACGTGACTATTCATTAAATTTCAACAAACAAACGGTTACAGTCCGTTATTCCGAAGGTTCGTTATTCCGAAGGTTCAGTTATTCCGAAGGTTCGTTATTCCGAAGGTTCGTTGATCCGAAAATAAAATCGGGTTCGTTATTCCGAAGGTTCGTTATTCCGAAGGTTCGTTATTCCGAAGGTTCGTTGATCCGAAAATAAAATCGGGTTCGTTATTCCGAAAATTAAATCGGGCTTGTTATAATACTATAGTTTGTGTTTTGTTTATTTAATTTACAGCCTGCATTAAGCATACCCCTCCCCCTTTCCCTCCCTTGGCCAGACCAATCAAACATTTAAGTTTATTTTATCTCTTTATATGAAATTAATAGCATTATAACAAACCCAAATTCATTTTCGGATTAACGAACCCGATTTCATTTTAGGAATAGCGAACCTTCGGAATAACGAACCCTCGGAATAACGGACCTTCGGAATAACGAACCTTCGGAATAACGAACCCGATTTCATTTTAGGAATAGCGAACCTTCGGAATAACGAACCTTCGGAATAACGGACCTTCGGAATAATGCAACAAATGTTCGGATTAACGAACCCTATTTCATTTTCGGATTAACGAACACTCAGGTATAGGAAATTTGCGTGTTCGGAATAACGAACCTTCAGAATAACGAACCTTCGGAATAACGAACCTTCGGAATAACGAACCGCACCCAAACAAACATGGGTACCTGGTCCGGTGAAAATTTGCTTGGTACAACCTATAGGGGTTGCCCGCTAGTTTGCTCCCCGGGGAGTTGAGAATGTGTACAATATCATTGTGCGGGTCTGAACTGTACCGAATGACCAGGGATAATAATACGCGCTTTGAGCACCTTATATTAGGTGGATATTGCGCAATATAAATATCCTATATTATTATTTTTATTAAAAAGCGTAACACACACGTGTTGTCACTTTTTGTTGCGCGATTTTTGCACGGCTGTGACGTCACAATGCTTGTTAACATAGTTCTACGAAGTCAAACTTGCGAAAGTGATTTTTAAAAAAGATGGAAAATGCTTCTTTCTGTAAATAATGTGTTCTGTAGTAAATAAATCTTAGCGGATTCGTAAATAATATGGTATGTGGTTTGATATTGGGAAGTTTTGGAATGGAAATGCATACAATTCTTTGATAATTCTCACTTTTAACGGGAAAATTTTCGGATTTTCGGCGACTGCATTTGATCTGCTGAGCTGCAGAGTCAAATTCAGTGAAGCGAGTGCACTCTAGTGATGATTAATTTGGTAAATTCCTAATAAATCCACACTCTAGAGAGTAGATAGACTGGGTTACTAATTGTGGAGAGCCTGTTTTTAATAATCTAGCAAAATAAAACAATCCGTGGTTGAGCCTGTTTTATAAAACAAATAATACAACGGTCTTGTTTTCGAGCGTCATGTAAATGGATCGACTCTCGGCTATGTAAGCTGTGCGCATGCGCACTCGGCTTCGCCTCGTGCACAACGCACAGCTAACATAGCCTCGAGTGCAATGCATTTACACAACACACTCTAGACCGTGTATTATTTGTATATCATTGTAAAGCGCCTAGATGTGAGTTTAAATCATATTAGGCGCTATTAAAATCGAACCATTATTATTATTACATGTATAATTATACACGTGAACATTTTTAACTTGGCATTTAAAAAATTATATAACAACTCTGGTGAATTGTGTATCGTGATTGGTTAAATCATGTCACGTGACTATTCATTAAATTTCAACAAACATGCACGACCGTGCAAAATAGGGTGCAACCGGGGTGCGTTACTCGTTTTCGTTGCACAACTTTTTGCACGGCTTACGTGACGTCACAATGCTTGTTTACATTATTTCTATCGAAGACAATCTTGCGAGAGTGATACAAAAAAAAAAGATGTAAAATGCTTAATTTTGTAAATTATCTGTTCTGTAGTGAATAAATCTGAGCAGTTACGTAAATTATATGGCTAGTGTTTTGATATTAGTAAGTTTTGGAATGGAAATGCATACAATTCTTTGATAATTCTCACTTTTACGGAAACATATTCGCCAATTTCCAATCAACTGCATTTGATCTGCTGACCAGAGTCAAATTCAGTGAAGCGAATGCAGTGCAGTATAGTAGTAATTGATTAATTTTGTAAATTCCTAATAAATTCACACTCTAGAGAGTAGATAGACTGGGTAACTAATTGTAGCAAGTCTGTTTTCAATAATCCAGCAAAATAAAACAATCCGTGGTTGAGCTTGTTTATATAAAACAAATAATACTACCGTCTTATTATCGTGCATTATGAAATGCATCACACTCTCGGGCTATGTTAGCTGTGCTTTGCACACTCGGCTTACGCCTCGTGCGTAATGCACAGCTAACATAGCCCTCGCGTGCAATGCATTTACACAATGCACTCTAGACCGTGTATTTTTTGTATATCAACCCATACCCCACCTATAGCGTATAGCATCAACCACGTAGGCCCACACTCCTAAGTCCCCTTTGGCCGCCCTGGCTTCACCCCTAATACAGCAACACCAGTCTTCATCGTGACCAGGTGATTGTTCACTGCAAAGTCCTGTTTACATGTAACAAAATGTCAATAAACAAACGCCTACCTGAGATAGCATAAACAATATTGATCGGTTGCTAAGAAACCAAAATAACCGATGTTTTGTGCGCACCGAGTTATCATAACTGTAAACAGGTCACGATGATGTTAACCAATTAAACGCTCTTCATAATCTGTTGTAATATTTTGTTATCAAATTCACGTTCTTCTTGATGTTCAAATGGCAAACGAAGTATAAAAGTGATTGACATAATACTACTAGATATGTTTATAATTGTATTAAGTATCTACAATCCCAAATTAGTTTTAACAATGATATTATTCGCAAACAAAAACATTAATATACAATACCAATAATTATGGGGAAAACTATAAAACTAATTTTAATGATTCGTTCCATTAATGTGGTAAGTTATAATTATAATATATATTATTTAAACCGTTCCCTTTAAGATTAAGATATTCCTTTGACTGTACATATAAACCAAAAGGTTCTCCTAGGCAAGGGGTAACAACAAATATAAAAAACAAGTTTTTAAGTGGTGAAAACATAGCTAAATTATCCATATTGGACATAGCTATAATTGATTATAATTGAACATAGCCACAATTGATTATAATTGATCATAGCTATAATTGATTATAATTGAACATAGCTATAATTGATTATAATTGAACATAGCTATAATTGATTATAACTGAAGATAGATGTAATTTATTAAAACTAGTGAATTTGAATTTCGAAGATTCATTGATGAAGTGTTAGCATGAATACCGTTAATAAAAAATGTCCTACCTGATTATGAGCGAAAGAGAAAGACAAAACATAAAGTTCACATCACTGATAATACAACAACACAGACATTAACTTTTTGCAGGAATACCGATATCGAAAATGTTCTTGCTGATTTGACTGATAATCAATTTCAATACTTACATTTCCACTAGAAAAAACACATACACACACACACACAAGCACACACACAAACACACGCACACGCACACGCACACACAAACACTCAATTAATATAAATTATAATCTCCGGTGATTATTAAATGTAAAAATAGTGAAACTCATTTGTCTCTTGGTTTTGTGGGTCCTTGGTCCAATCTACGTGTCCCCGAACCCCGGATATGATCACCAGGCTATAGTAGCATGAACATGGACATAGATGCTAGCAAGAACAGCATGTGAAGCTCTTGATTATAATTCATCTCGTATCATTATGTGTTTCAATGGCAATTATCTTTTAAAGTATAATAGATATAAAACAAAACTGCGGAAAACTGCTTGTCCACTATAAAGGCAAGTGTAGTAAAATGTAAATCAATGGAGCCACGAGCTATCGAATCTGGCAGATTCTTCTTCAGGCGAACGAATGACCTGTACAAATATGTACAAGTATAATAATTATAGAATTAAGTTGTTTAGGACCTTACCAACTAAGCAAAATAGTTTATTATCGTGACCTGAAACATATGTTGGCAATCATGTTAAAGCAGGAACATAATTGGTTAGGGTAACAGTCTAGCCAGTTACCTAAACATGTTGCAAGAGTTTGAGAATAGTAAAGCTATTATCGTAATATACATCTATACAGTCAAACCTGCTAATGCGACCACCTGTCTATAGCGACCACCTGCTCATAACGCCCGATCTATGGTCCCCCCGTGAAAAAAATACCTGCGTAATGCCACCACCTGCCTAAAGCGACCAGCGACCACCCCATTTGGGTCCCGACGCACTTTTAAAACTGTGTATAGCGACCAAAAATAGCGCTTGAGCGACCAAGGCACCAAGAAGTTTTCCTTTGGTCGCTCAAGCCTCCAATTCTGAGCATGTCAATGCATACAACAATTCATTAAAAAGGCCTAATCGACACCAAGTGCTTCAGACTCATAAACAAAGATTATTCGTTCCCTACCTGATGCTGATCTTGAAATGAGTCACACAAAGACACTTCACTCAACATCACAACCGAATTTGACATTTGACATTTGACAAAAGTAATGTAATAGCCTAGGCGTGGTGTTTCCCCATGTTTCTAATATGTTCAATGATAATCCGTGTTACGACCAAACAATGTATCTTGACTTCAGAATTCTATAGAAAACTCTTTATGAGCGATTTAAAGTGCAGGTGAATCTCTATAGTCTATTGATGAGTAACAAAATTGACACATTTTGCAATTTCAATTTCACGTTTAAAACGATAATCGTACATGTACAAATATGTAATATAATTTGAATATATATAATGTCAATAATGTCAATAATGTCAATTCATGTATAGTTTCAATTAGTTTTGGTTATGCATGCAACAAATACTTGAATAAACTACTAACACGAGCGTGTACCGATGCCATTGTACAAACAAATCATCGATTAGATCTGGGCCCAGTTTTATTCCGATCGAATATATTTATCGATATTTCAGCCTTTTCTAAACTGATTTTTATCAAATAAAGTTTATTTTGTCATTAAAAATGTATGCTCTTTCAGAGTGTAGACTTAGTTTTACATTATCTCACAACAAAGGTATTTCTTTCATCGCCATAATTTGAACTATCCCTTGAATGAAGAAGGACAATGCTTCGGATAACGTTTTTTTAATATTGTAAACGGATATTCTATTTGTACTTCATGAATTAAGCTTCATTTTCAGGGTGGCCCCAAACAACGTATAACTGGACACTTCCCAAAATACAATAAAAACATGATTGTGTTCACCGGACAGAGTGTCTTTTCCAATGAAAAACGATACCAAGAACAGTCATTTAGGACGAGTAGTTGATGTTGTAGGATGTGAGACCATGTCAGGTTCCCATTTTGTCATTTGTTACCAAGTCACTGCCTGATAAATCGCACTTTCTGTCCGTTATAGCATCGAGCAACTATGTCTATTCTCTCGGAACACAGATGAATGCACACTAACAATGCCGCGAGTATTGCTTGGTGTTCGATAGTATGAAGGGCAGTAAGAGCGATTTATCAAGCACCAACTTGGTAACAATTGACGAAAAGGGAAACCTGACATGGTGTCAGTCACAGCGCCCTACATGACATAAAAAACTACACAACCAACATAACTCTTCTTTGTACATTTTTTTCATTGGAAAAGACACCCTATCTGATGGACATAATCATTGTTTTACTTTTTTGGGGGGACGTGCCCCGTTCCGTTTGTTTCGGGCCACCCTGTATAGCAGTCGAAGTGGAAGAACAGTTTTGCACCTGTACAATAACATAACAAACTATTAGTTATAATTCAATTATGCTCGAAAGGTATATATAAAGAGCCTGTTATCATACAAAAAGAGACATTAAAACACAAGAGGGCGCTCTCTAAAAAAGCTTATCAACAACTATTTAAAAACCTCTTTTGAAACTTTTTAAAAAAGTGTAAGCATTTTCATTTTGTTTTTAAATATCTTCGAATAAATCTGGGTCACAAATTTCTTCCGATCAGATATATTTATTGATATTTGAGCCGTTTATGAACCGATTCTGATCATTTGACAAATCACCTTATTTATAACAAAAGATTTTCACAGTTATGTTTGTGAGATAATGAAAGAGCAAACAATTTGAATGACAGAAAACACTTTATTTAATAAAGTGTTTTCTGTCATTAAAATTGTTTGCTCTTTCATTATCTCACAAACATAATGTAAATCATTTGTTATTAATAAAGTCTTCCTTAGCGTTGAGTAGAGGACAAAGAGAGGGCTAAAAGCAAGTAACCCAAACTTAATACAAACGTAAACACGAATTTGTATGTGAAATACATTATGATTGAGTATACACTTTGTGACTGTTGTTGAGGTCGTTGAAATAAACAAAGGTTTCGACAGGAAATTCATTGTGTTCCGTTCATTTATTCGACGTACGGATCTCGATTCCTTGTTTCCGTGAAAACTGTAACAAAATACAAAATACAAAAAGGGATCATAACTACATGTACATGGCAGTCATCAAGTATAGTTCACATAAATCATTTGACATTCATAAACGACAATAAATATTGCCAATGTAATTCACTCATGAAGGGCAAATATGCACACTAATCTTAAGATTGTGGCGACATATTTCAAGATTTGAAGTTTGTTTCAATATAAATTGACATATTATGTGACCTATATTATATCAATATTTTAACTTTGTCATGTATCAATGTTTTTCACAAAGGGCAAATAATCTGAGGAGTTCCTGATTCAACAAGAGAAGTAGTACGTGATTATATAAAGAACATGCCTTCAAATTATAACTCATTCCTAATCATTTCAAGGTGTGATGCCTTATTTTACATGAGATGTAGCAACATTGCAGCAAGGCTCTCATCACAAGGTTACCCAAACAAATGACCAAATGACCTGTCCAACTTCAATCAACACCCAGCACTTAAAAGTGCTATTTATCAACATATCATTGATTGGCCTCACTATTTACACCTTATTCTCATATTCAGAGATTGTAGTATACACAAATGACCAATCCTAAAGCTTGACTGAGCCTTACACCAATGTTGCACACCATTACACACTCGGTTGTATACACAAGTAATACATTAATACATGCACATACAAGTCAGGTACATTACTGTATTACCATAGGACCACTTACACTTTACTGGGCAAACAATTAAAATAAGCTGTCTTTTCTAGCTCATAATTCAACATTTTACAAATGTAAATAAATCAATGTCTCAACTAACCTCTTTGCCTCCAAAAGTATAAAAACTGAATCCCCAAAATCCAGGATGCTCTGGATAAAGGGCAATTTGGTCCTCAAAACAATCTTCTGCATTCCATTTGTTAGCATCACTATCACTGGCCACTAGATGGCGCTAGGCCCTTTTAAAGGAAATCACAGTGTCAGTGCTTCCACACATGACATGAACTTAACTCTTTGGACTTCCAAGAATAATCAATGTGTCAACCCAATGCACACTTCATAAATTGGCTGCTGAAATGTATATCAGAACAAATTAAGACAAATTCCAAACAACTTTCACTAACAACCTACATAAGTCTTTTACATTCATAATGCGAACTTATATTGCGCATTTCTACAAAAACTATCAAAGGTGAAGGGTTTTGCTATATCCAGCCACATGTATTAACCATCAGACAATTGCGTGTATTGGGTAAAGTGGTAAAACGCTTGGTACGTAATCTGAAAGTCGTAGATTCGATTACCGACCTAAGCACATACTGAACATTCAGAGGGGCATGACTGGCAAAATCACTCTCACCCATCGCATCCGATATGTCCAACAATTATGATGTTCAATTGTCGACAATGGGATTTGGCGTTTCCCAATACTGATATTGGGGATTGCTAAACTTCCCTTCTATGTCGACCTCAATATCTAATAGAATAACACAGTTGGATGGGAAGTCACAGTAACCAACACGTTTGATAATGTGACATCCCAGGTGTCGGTGGAACCTGGTATATCTGGTCCCCGTAGAAAAGGGGTACATTTAGCCGCCACATTTTACTTGCATACACATCGGCATCATATTGATACTCGATGTTATTACATTCATTCATCATGTTCATTAATTGTGTACAATTTAATGGTGCTTCAAGACTTATATTATGTATATTATAGCAGTATGCTGATTTTAATTTTGATTTCTAGGCGTCTCCTAACTTTACACACATTTATTATCGAGTTGCTATGCGTTCCGGAACGCTTTCCGATCGCATTCATGGCCATTCAACATCAACGGGTAGTAGGTGATACAAGTATTACATACACTTTTATTTTTGTTAGAAGGTAAACACGGTTATTTTTAAAGAAATTAGTACGCATCATCACAAAGTCTCAAATATCACTGTTGGCCTTCTGTTAAGTTAATGGATCACTTGGAATATGTGATATATTATCATTGGGTAAAACTAGTTTTTACTATCACTACATGATAATGCTGATTTATGTCAATAGACTGAAAATGTTTTGGAATAGTTTTGCTACACGGAAACAAACAAATAATACTCACTTGTCTCAAATAATGTTGGCAGCTTGTTCCTAGCTGTATCTCAGGTGGTGATGACCAGACCATTCCCTGCCGCAGTTATGTTAACTGTATATGGACATCAGTAGTTAGACACAAGAGGCAAGATAGATGTCGATGTTACAACAAAGATCAATTCCTTTCAAACGATGTCACGTTGTGTAGTGCTTTGATAAATACCACTTGTTATGAATTATTCCACGTGTTTGTGTCTTGAAGATAATCCGCATAGAGTCAGTTAACATAGTCGTTCTTGGAACCCGTGAGAAGATTACAAACAGAGATACCATCAATTACTAATAATACTATATGTTTACCCCAAGAACCTTTATATAGCATCTCGTCATGTGATGGACGGGACAGTGACGTAGATGAAGGGGGCGGGGCTAGCCATGCAGGGGGTCGGGCAAGGCGGCCAACTCCCCCTCGCTCAAACCTTCCAGGCGCTCCATACGTACATGAAATGTGTATTTACCTATTAATCAAAATGTTTGATTGGTTTCAATTCCTTTTGTTTCCTTTTCCTATTATGGAAATAAAGCTATGTAAGTTAAATTAAAACTGCCTAACCCAATTATCATTCGATGGCCGGCGGGGATGCAACTAACGTTTTAATGCATATCTGTCTTTCACCTGTATGTAATGGGCCCTCCTCCTATATTCCCCCCCCCCCCCATCTCACCCCCCCCCCCCCCCTCCCCACACACACACCTCAGGTTGTCACCACTGCACCATAAACACAATGCATCTTTGAGGTCATCGTCATCAGATAATTCTAGATTTTACCAAAAATTAAAGTCCCTTTTTTCCTACCTATAAATATCAATAATCGCCTGCATATCGATAGCTGCGATACAAAACAACTGAGGCTAGTATGCTTATCGTTGCGGGTTTTTTTTCATAAACAACTAGATTCACATATATCGTGTCTCAAATTATGTGTACACTGTGTCGCTTTAATTTATGCTAGGTTTACACCATGACGTAGTGCGTCGTGATACTTTGACAATTTTTCCTCTGTATTCAAGTTTTGTTAGGTCTTGCCAAGTTTTCTCACGGTCTATCACGGTATCCGTGAAGGACCGTGGGGGGAAGAGCCCCTTCCCCCCACTGATGGTGCGTTTACACCATGTTCCTGGAGGCCGTGGTAGCCCCGTTTCAGGCCACCGTGGACAAACGGGATGGACGTGAGACAACGCTGGGGGACGGAATGGGCAAACGTGACAGGCCGCGTTTGCCGTGGATGCCGGGCCAGATTTGTAAACTGTCAACAAATTTGCCACGGCAGTCACGGTGCGGATGCGAAGCCTAGTAGGCCAAAGTAAAACGGGGTGAACGCAACAAAACGTGACTGTACGTAATAGGCCGTAACATAACTTGAAGCTGTCCGTAGTAGGACGGGAAAGGACCGTGAGATGTCGTGGAATGTCTTCCCGTCCTACTACGCACAGCCTCCAAGTTTTGTTACGGTCTGTCACGTTTTGTTGCGTTAACCCCGTTTTACTACGGCCTGCTAGGTAGCCGTGGCAAATTTGTTGACAGTTTAAAAATCTGGCCCGGCATACACGGCAGTCACGTTTGCCCATTCCGTCCCCCTGCGTTGTCTCATGTCCATCCCGTTTTGTCCACGGTGGCCTGAAACGGGGCTGCCGTGGCCGCCGGGGACATGGTGTAAACCTAGCATTAGTTTTTGTTTATGTTATATAGGCCCACAAGTCATAAACATCAAGTACCACAGTCTTGGTTTAGAAGGCGTTTCAATAAATGCCTAATTTTTGTGGTAAAGGAAGCTGAGTGTAATAATTGGAAGAGCATGCGATTTTAAAAACAGAACAAAATCGATACAGAAAGGGCTAATTTATCAATAATTATATCTGTTTGGAATAATTAATGTGGGACTATCATTTACTCAACAATTAAAGACAACATCTATACAGAGCGTATCAAAAAAAGCGTTACACTTTTAAAAAATCTGCCAAAACTACATTTCAAAATATTTAGAAGATTTGTTCATGTACATGGATGCCCAATAGTCTTATCTGTCAAGTGCCACTAACAAAACAAATTTTCGTTCACGCTTGGGCGAACACTGACTGTTTTTGTGCGGAGTGTGAACAAATTACTTGCGCCAAATTGAAAGAAGAGGGAAAATGTAACCAGAAATCTGAATAAGTACTCCCATTCAAACAAATTGCTCTTTTGCATGAATTTAGGATCATGTTTTTATAAAAGGCGTACCCAGGGGGGGGGGGGGGGGGGGGGGGGGGTTAAGGGGTTCAACCCCCATTTTAACTGTTCTTGAGACCAAATGTCAGTGGTATCGATCTCGAAAAGTGCAAAAAAATGTGGTTTCGGCCTCGAAAATTTCCACGACTCCCACCCCCCCCCCCCCCCCCCCCGCCCCCTTACAGGATTCCTAAATCCTGGGTCCCGGTCTCAAAAATTGATGACCGGACCTGGCCTCGGTCTCGAAAATGTCGAAAATTCGCGTTCTTGGCTGCGAAAATTGTCTACGATTACGCCCCCCCCCCCCTCCCGCTTACAGGATTATCAACTTCTGGGTCTTGGTCTCGGTCTCGAAAATGTTGGACCGGACCTGGCCTCGGTCTCGACAATACGCGGTCTCGGCTACAAACAAATTCTACGACTGCCCCCCCCCCCCCCAACCCCCCAAAAACAGTCAGTGTTCGCCCAAGCGTGAACGAACATTTGTTTTGTTAGAGGCACTTGATAGATGAGACAATTGGGCATATATCGACATGAAAAAATCTTCTATATATTTTGAAATGTAATCTTGTCAGATTTTTCAAAAGTGTAACGCTTGTTTTGATACGCTCTGTATAATACTTTTAATATAGTGACTTGTTCTAAGAGTATAACAAACAGGTTTTTAAATAGTTTTTGAAGATCTCTCTATTGAACCGTTATTTAAAACAAAATTAATACAACATAGCTGGGTGTTTAGCCGACAACTTCACGCCTTTGGTGTGTGTCCTACAAAGCTCTAAGCAGAAGGTATTATTTTAATGCAATTAGTCGGCACCACCGATCTATTGTTGTAATTATTCGCATTAAGACTTACAATATTATCGTGGAATACCAAATGCTTGTGGAATTGAAACAAATAGGTTATCATGATGGGTCAGGAATTAACTACGATAGCGAATTTAGCCTTTGTGAATATCAGTTAAGCCATAATAGCTCTTTGGTTAAGCCTAGCGGACATCGAACTTGTATTTTGATAACAAGCTAGCATATCCGGCTTGCATGAATATTGGCACAGGCGATAATATAGCGTGTATTTCTTATTGACATAATTTTGTGTTTATGACGGTTTGAGATATCAAAGGACCCTTCATTTGTCTCAACTAATATTTTCTTATACGATATCACAGTTCCCATCTTTTACAGTGTTAACTCTCATACGAAGATAACAACAACAATGGTGATTGCGTGTCAATAACAAACTTAATATCATAACTGAGCAAACATTATGCCAGAGTCACATGACTATCAACGTTATCGTATAGTTGAACGGACTTCTCCAGGGTTCTTCACGTGGTGTCAATACAACAAGTAACTCGTTGATAAACCATATAGCTCCCGTCTAAATCACATACGCCAGTATGGTGGCTACTAGGTGGCATGCCTCCCACCCGTCCCTACAATAATTGGGAAACAAAGCAATATTAAATGTAGATGGAAATGTTTTGAACATACAGAGACATGCAAACGGTGTGCCAACAATCAGGCGCACCACGTAGGTCATATACCGTGCAACGGGCAAAAATATTCACCGGGCTTTCCGATTAGTGCCCCGTTTAGAAAAACACTTGTAATTGATGTAGGTGTCCAATTATTGTAACTATTAGGTCAACAGCCGATCAGAACGGAGCATTTCAGCTGTTGCCATGATAGTTACAATGGTTTGACACTTGCAACACTTAAAGGTGTATAATCCTGAATCCAAGTATTCCATATAATAATAGTGACAAAATTCACTAATGAATAACCTGATTAATATCATCATACTGTCTATGTAAACTACAAGGCTTACAAGAGAACATACTAACATTATTTGTATTGTTCCTACCAGATACTAGATTTGAACAAAACAAAATCCCTGTTTTTAAACCTAGGCTATACATGTCAATAAACGCCTACATACGGATAACGATACACATCAGCTGAGGACGGGAAGCAAGTTTGTGTGAGGTTTTGTTTTTGTCGTCTCTCAAGTTATGTTATAATTTGTCACGTTGAGTCCATATTATTACGCATAGTAAGGCAAGTAATATCATTAGAGATATTGCAAATAAGTCAACATTCATGGATTTAATTCAAATGACATTCTTTGTTGCTGTGTCAGCCGATTCCTTGAGCATTTTTTTGGTTAAGAAAATATCTTTATGTCAAATTGCTCCCTCATTCCAGAAGTATGTCATGTGTCTAACATACATATTTACAAACATATACATCAATGTTGGATGACTCGAGGCCGGCCTCGAGGTCGCGGACTCGATGACCGGTCAATGTTTGACGGCATGTTTGCCCGTATGAAGTGATTCCTTTTAATCTCTTGATTGAGTAACAATGTATATCAATTGCCTTTGGTAAAGAAAAGGAATAATTGTAAAATGAAAATACAAAATTTAAACAAAGAGTGGGACTCGGACCCGGATTGGGTGGACTCTGATAAAATACTGATATAAATACGCGAAATTAATTATTAAGTTCGGTTTATAGCATGTATAGAGGGTGTTTCAGAAAAGTTCAAGCTTCAATAAACTTACGAAAGTTTGCGGAGGGGATGAAAAACTGAGTGCCAAATTTGGAAGAGCATACAATTTAAATGACAAAATAAACTTTATTTCATCAACATCGGTTGAGCTAAACAAAAAAAATATATCCGATCAGAATAAAACCCAGGCTTATTCGGCGATTAAACAATTATAGAAAATGCTTACATTTGTTCATAAAATCAAAAGAGTTTTTAAATAGTTGTTAATCATTTCTCTATTTAATTATTATGTTAACCAAACATCAGATGCACAATTTTGTATGAAAAATGGTTGAAATCAATAGATGTTTAGAGAATGCCCTCTTGAGTTTTAATGGCTCTCTTTGACAGAAAGCAGTCTTTTTTCTTTGTCGTTTCTAATTTTGTTATACCTTGCGAACATGGTGCAGTTATAAATATTAGTTTGTAATGTTATTGTGCAGGTTATAGTAATTGTTCAGTAATTGTATAGTAATTAAAGTTCAGTGTTACCAAAACGTTGGTATTGTCAGGCGATAACATATAGCGTGTATTTTATATTGACATAATTTTGTTGTTTATGACGGTTTTAGATATCAAATGACCCTCAGGACCCTTCATTTTTTCTGAACTAATATTTGCCAATACGATATAACAGTTAGTAGCCGTCTTTTATAATGTTAACTCTTCTACGAAGATAACAATAACAATTGTGACTGCGTGTTATTAACAAATTTGATATCATAACTCAGCAAACATTACGTCAGAGTCACATGACTATCAACGTTATCGTATAGTTGAACAGACTTCTCCAGGGTTCTTGACTTTGCGGCAAGACAAAAAGTAACTTGTTGATAAACGATAATAGCTCCCGGCTGAATTACATTTGCTAGTGGCGTAGCTACTCGGGGGTACGCTCCCCCTGCAATAATTTGAAGAAAAAAAATACCAAATACAGGGTGGCCCAAAAAAACGGAACGGGCCACTTCCCAAAATAAAGTTACGAAATGACTGAGTCCATCGGATAGGATGTCTTTTCAAATGAAAATTGATACCAAGAACAGTAATTTTGGTCATGTAGTTTTTGTTTTAGGGCGCTGTGAGTGACACCATGTCAGGGTCCATTTTTCTTCAATTTCTACTAAGCTTTTTGTCTCTAGTCAAAGATTTCGTCGATCAAGTCAGGGCGGAACGGAGAAATCAGTATCAAACGCATCACAATTGCTTAGGAATATCAACCACGACTTTTATCATAACTATTATCCAGATTGCGATTGTAGTGAACAGCTGCATCAAGATAACACATCAAGTTAATGCAAATTCGTACCGATTTTCATGTGGTACTGTGCAGTTATAATGCACCTCGGAGAGGAAAATGATACTCCTATGGGGCAATATGAATGGTGGTCTGTTTGTATTACTTATAGTAGTAGAAGTATTGTTATCAATTGCGTCGAACTAAAACACGTGTATTTCGATGAGAGGAGATCCCCATAACGGCTCAGATATACAATGATGTCAGTGCCATAAATGTAGTTGTAAATGTCAGAGGTAAAAATGTTAGTGCAAATGTTGAGGCGAACAATTCACAGGAAAAAGGGGTGATTGAAAGGATAAAAATAAAAGTCAATTGGCGGGGAGAATGATATATATAAATAGATAAATAGATATACAGAAAGGTAATCCAGCATTAGGGAGCACATTTCCACTCTCTTGGGAGTGTTTCAGCCAGGCATCTTTTATCATGACATCAGGATCCGGAGCAAACAATGGAAAACGTTGCTTGAATAATGATAGTATAATACTTTTACATTATCTTTGGTTAGTATCAATCACATCCGTCGCTGTTCATTCTAATTATGTTTCAAATGTATTATTCAAATATGTTAGTAACTGGAAAAGTTCTTTGTTACACGGTTGTGCTTGGTATTTAATGTAAACATAAGTTGAGATGGATCATAATCAATGAAAGAAAATGTTATCTGTAAATCATACGATGAAATTGCTAAAACAACTACAGTTTATAGTTATTTTTCACTAAATGAATACATTTCTAATATCCATCGAACGTATCCCCCAGTTATATTGTATCATTCGTGTTTGTGTCAGATTAACAAAGAGTCGGACTAACGATGCATTGGTGTGGATGATCGTCGCCAAGACCGACCGTGGCCGAGACCGAGAACACAGCTACGGTCTGGTAAATGTGTGTAAGGGGAGGCGGGGGCGGTCGTCCGAGAACACAGCTACGGTCTGGTAAATGTGTGTAAGGGGAGGCGGGGGCGGTCGTCCGAGAACACAGCTACGGTCTGGTAAATGTGTGTAAGGGGAGGCGGGGGCGGTCGTCCAATTTAACTCGTGCCAAGACCACCGGTTTATATGGCCTACAGCAATACAAATTTGATATTTCTAAATACTTTTTTTGTTTGGGAGGGGGGGGGGGGGGGGGGGGCGGGTGCGTACTTAACCAACGCAACCCCCTGGCTAGAAGCGGTGACATATATCTGGAATCTTAATGTGGAGTGGGAGTACGCGGGTTAATATTTATATTCATGTTTAAAGGGATCTAGAAACATTGTCTAAATTAATAGTAAATATATAATCCATTGCGGATATAGTATCGGAAATAATATCGCTAATGATATTCGTTTGTCTCGCAATGTATGGTCAAACTAGAAATCTAAACGATCATGACGTTTCGTATGCTACTGCAATACTTTGTCAAATGATAATATCGAATGTAGACACTCGGCTTTTATGCTCTACCGTACGTGGCTCCCAACATCACAATCTCGCATGAGCGATTGCGTTCCTGATAGGTCAACAACGGAACACGCCGATTGGCGGGTGCACACGGGCACTCAACCAATCAAATTCCTAACATCCAATTAGAATTCCTACGGTTATATCTTGTTGTATTTGTGTTAACAAAAGAAGCATGCGACATTGTTCAGTATGTCGAATTTCTCTTTCGTGTAAAAGATATTACGGTTAACGTGTTCATATGCTAAACTATCTAATGGATAGTCAAAAATGTGTACAAAGTCATTGCAAAGAGTTAATGTATAACACTTTGCCTTGTTGTTCACGCGGCCATATGACGTATACAACACCCAGTGGACATATCAGATAAAACAAGTGTCGTTGTGCATATTTGTGGGTAGTTGCTTATGAGTAACAATGAAGCAGATTTGACAGGTACGAATTATTTTAACACAACTAACAGTAAACGTGTATATTCAAATTTATGAAAGAATAGACATACATATGTAATATAGAACATCGTGTTGAGAAATAAACGAAACGAATAATCAAACAGTCAAGTTTAAATGTAATCGCTTTATTTAGCTACGTGTTAAGCTACGTGTCGAAACCGTTGTCACCACATAAGTATGTAATAATGAACTACTAGTAATGTGTCCGGACTAATGTTATTGTACTGGGTGAATCGCTTTATATCGAGAGGATATTCAACGTGCTGGGTACCTGACTTTTACGACGAATATTTTCAATTCAATAAAAAAAATGTTTAGATCCTATATACAATATAAAAACATGCAAAATATACTTAATTTATATGCATACAAAAATAAACACATTGATGTATATATCATCAGCACTGCTGCTGTTATGTTGTCTTCATAGGCACGATATTTCGAACTGTTATATGTTTAATACACTCATATAGATGACTGTTTGACGTTAATAACACCTTATAAGTAGTAAACAACATTCAACAACCACCACCACCACCATGGGACCACCACCACGGATAAGTATTGTATATGTACACACGTAAGACTTTTACTACATCAGATATTCATTTGAAACTTTTAATCACAATACAAACATTAACTTCCGAAAAGTTTGGCTGACATCTACAGCCTTCGTCAGCGTTGTGACCTGTCTTGACCTTCGTGACTTAACGATTGATCATCAATTACCAATACTGATGAATGTCATGGTATAAATACACATGTGTAATACATGGTTAATATAACATGTGATACCCACTACAGGGCAGGTAAATAACAAAGATGTCACATTGCCGTGATAAATGTGAACAATTCAAGTGATAACTAATTACTCTTCATACAATTGTAAACTGTACACGAAACAAATAAAAACCAATACGGTATACCACGGCACTCACTAAAAAATATAATTTTGTTAATTTTATATTTTATCTATACAATTGGTGGTTTATAATTGTCATTACATATGAACAGGATTAAAGGGAAAGTTGACTTTTGGTAGAGAGGGCGCTAGACTACTTAATTGGTTTGTGAGGTAATGAAAAACTGAGTGTAAAATTTGAAAGAGCATAATATTTAAACAATAAAATCATCTTTGTTTGATCAAAATCGGTTCAGAAACGGCTGAAATATCCATAAATATAACAATTTGTAATAAACCCGGGGCCCCGGGTTTATTAGAGAATTTTGAACCAGCCGTTAAAAATTCAAAAAAATGCTTCCTCTTTTCAAAAAAGTTACAAAATAGGTATTTAAATAGTTGTTGGTTATTTCTCTATCTAATCACTATTTCAACAAAGCATCACATGCACAATATTTTATTCAAAATGGTTGAAACCGATGAGTGTTTAGAGAGCGCCCTCTTACGTTTTAACAGCTCTTTTTGGATGATAACATGATCTTTACTACGTCATTTGTAATGTTGTGTTCCTTTCTAGTTATAACTATTAGTTTGTAATGTAATGATGCAGGTTTTGGTTACTAAAATTCAGTTTCACTAAAACTGTACTCTCCTTACCAGAACTCAACTATCCCTTTAATCTCCACAGGCTTCTATAGTTACTCTCTGTTTGAATTAATTATGCATACTGTAAAAGTGTAGTTCAATTAAAAGATGTCTATTGACTAATTTAATTCAATTTCAACTGTGGTGTTCAATCAATTATGAACATGATACTATACATATTTACAAAGTTATAAGTAGACATGGGCAAATCGAACGAATAATGCAAGATTCGGTCGCAAAGGCGTATTGACAGCTTGTAACACCCTATATGAAGTAACAGCATTAAAGAAACTCACAAAAGTGAAATTATCGTTTAGATAGTAATATTACAAAATACTAACACCGAATCAATGCAGTTACACAGTGACGGGTGGTTTCATTTTATGACAATTGTTTTAGCCCTTGAAGAAGATTCTGCAAGGATCGATATTTTACATGATTTACTTGAGATGATATTAACTCTCATTTTAATAAAAAGGCGTATTATAGTAGATTACCAATTTCCAGCAGTATTTTGCATCACAATTGTTTTAAAACTAATCAAGAAATAGTCACTCTTAAATACCTATTAACAAACAAAGTAAAACAAAACATATCTGTTTTATATGCACATTAACAAACACAATAACTTACCAAGTATCAATATTATATTATGTGACCTTGTCTTTATCATAGCTCACCGATATATCGTTAAGACACTCGTTTGTTCAGATGTTCATCTTTACAATACCTCATTGATAACAAGAACCACTACAACAAAGATCGTGGTACGGTCTGTACACATAAGACTTGTATAGGTATAATACATTATTTATACTTAATGTGATGTACACTGCATGAAAGGGGAATGATACAGATTACGAATTGCTATGATAAATTATAACAATGCAAACTAGTGTTAACTAATTATTCTTTCTTATTTATACGATGACAACAACATAATACCAATTTACCACGATCGACAATCCCTGAAAATGTGATGTTGTTCCTGTGACAGTTGTATCAGATTGGCTGTGTTGTCCTTAAATATGATATGAAACATTCATCACTGCCCACAGGCCTTACAATAGTTGTTCTCTTTGTGTATGAATGATGCATACTATAAAAGTGTAGTTCAATTAAAGATATGTATTTACTAACTATGATCAGCTCTGTGCGTAGCACAGAGCTGTGAATTACTGACGATCGAAATGGTGTAGCGTTTTTGCGATGAGGTGTTTTTATCACCTTTAATTATAATTTTGTTGTATTTGGTTAACCTTTTCTAGAGAACAAAAGTGCGTTTTATCTGCGCGCTACATAGAAATTATATGAAAAGAATAATAACTTACCTCAAATTGATGATTAATCCCAAACGGCTTCGCACAAATATTCGAAATTGTCCTGTCGCCTCCAAAGTCATCGGCAATGCATGCTGGGATATATAGGCGAGGTTTTATTCCGGTTCCGCGCGTAAGTGGCGATCGGTTGACTAATACATATAAGCCAGGCCACTGTACTCAATGTTAACCTAACCGCCTGGCATTACATCGCTCGAAATCTTGCAGGAACATGTTTGTAGATGGGCGATGAGGTGTTTTATCCTCTTTAAGCAGATTTTTTTTAAATTTTGTTTACTTGTACTGCACCCTAAAATACCTATGTACGACGGCGCTACACAAAATTGCTATAAAAAGAATGATAACTTACCTCAAATTGATTATTTATGTCGATCGTCCTTGTTAGAATCCGGCTTTTTTTTTCGATCCGTCGGCATCGCACAGCGGGATTCTAACAAGGACAATCGACATAAATAATCAATTTGAGGTAGGTTATCATTGTTTTCATAGTAATTTTGTGTAGCGCCGTCGTACATAGGTATTTTAGGGTGCAGTACAAGTAAACAAAATAAAAAAAAAATCTGCTTAAAGAGGATAAAACACCTCATCGCCCATCTACAAACATGTTCCTGCAAGATTTCGAGCGATGTATATGCCAGGCGGTTAGGTTAACATTGAGTACAGTGGCCTGGCTTATATGGCTCGTACGCCAAAGTTTGACCTGCGACCTCACGCATGCGCACTGTGGACACAAATTCGGATACCATTTTGGAATTTTTGCTTCTTACCACAATCTGGACGATAAAAACCTAATTTTGTGAATAAATACACCGAATGGAGCCTCATGTATCAAGACAGTGGACCATTGATGTCCATGGATAACATCCGTCGTAAGTATAAAACCAGATATAAATTGTATAGTATCTTATATACTATTTTTACCAATAATTGTTACGAGCGATACACCTAACACACACTTCAATATGCCAGGCTCTGTGCTACGCACAGAGCCTGGTTAGGTTATGTATTTACTAACTTAATTTGATTGTAATTGTGATGTTCAATCAATCATAAACATATTTGCCTATTTGCACAGTTAAAAGAAAGCAAACATTGGCATATTAAACAACATAATTAAAGATTCTGCCGCAAAAAAGAAGCGTATCGACAACACACCATATGAAGGAACAAAATACAATGTGGTGTATTGGGGATTGCAAGTTCAAGATTACAGTTCAATTTGGAGGTGGGGAAATAGGAAGTCAGGCATTTTTAAAAAGATCGAATGTGATCGAAACCAATGTGTTGACCAGACGGACATACGCCATTACACATGTTAAAAGTATCATTCTGAGGTCTTCTTATTATTGTATCAAAGAGAGTGATTATTGTCCTTCAATATGAACAAAATTAATCTCCAAAAGTGTTACATAATATTGTTCTACCATCAAACCTGTCTTAGTTGTCACCTTTCTATAGCAGCCAACCTGTCTATAGTGGCCACCTTACTATAGCAGCCAACCTGTCTATAGTGGCCAACGGAAATGATCCTTTGCAGTGAATAATAATGTCATGGAACATGCCTATTGAGGCCACCTGTCTACAGTGGACACTTTTCTTGTTTCCATTGGGTGGCCACTTTACACAGGTTTGACCATTTTGGGTTTGAATTGTATATGATGTACACTTGTAGTTTGATTAAAGATGTTTATCCAATAATCAATTGTATTCAATTTCAATTCAACTTCAACTGTGACGTTCAACCAAACATAAACATACTTACATAATTATTAACAAAGTTAACATAAAGTACACACTGGCAGATTAAGCAAAACTATGAAAGCGAAAGCGTATGGATAGAGTCGATAATACGCTATACAGAGTGTCTCAAAAAGGTTGCAACACTTACGATCGTTAAATTCTTCGACACCATCGACCAAATGTCATTATTTGGATGTTTGGATGCTAGGGCCATTTTTCTGAGGCAATGTCGTTTCCACAATTTGCTACTTTTTCGTCTCCAGCGATCCTCTGAACTTTGAGACATTCTCGCCCCACAGCCTCCCATAGAATTGGTTGTACAAACTAACCACATGACTGCCTTCCCTTTGATAATGAAGACAATGCGAGCCATGCCGTTCGGGGTACTCGATTACGCAGCATTGTCTTCCTTATCAAAGGGAGAGCAGTCATGCGATTCGTCTGTACAACTAATTCTATGGGAGGCCTTTGGGGGAAAATGCCTCAGCATTCCGAGGATCGCTGGAGCAAATTTTGGAAACGACATTGCCTCAGAAAAATGGCCCTAGCATCCAAACGCCTTACCCAAAATCCACGTTCATGGTATCATTTTGTTGGAAAAAGAATGTTCTATCCAATGAAATAAAAATAATGACATTTGGTCGATGGTGTCGAAGAAATTAACGATCGTAAGTGTTGCAACCTTTTTGAGACACTCTGTATTAATATTCAAATAGTATTACAGCAAACCATGACACCAATTCAATGCAGTTACAGAGTGACGGGTGCTAACATGTTATGACAATTGTTTTAGCCTCTGGAGGAGATCCTGCTACGACCATGACACCAATTCAATGCAGTTACAGAGTGACGGGTGCTTACATGTTATGACAATTGTTTTAGCCTCTGGAGGAGATCCTGCTACGACCATGACACCAAGTCAATGCAGTTACAGAGTGACGGGTGCTTACATTTCATGACAATTGTTTTAGCCTCTGGAGGAGATCCTGCTACAATCCAAAGTGCAGGCCCTATATCGACTCTCATTGTATTACACAGGTGGTATTACAGTAGAACATCGGTTTTCAGCAGTATTTTGCATTACAATTGTTTGTAAACCAATTAGAAAATAGTCACTCTTATTATATACAAATAATATACAACAAGACATAATTTGGTGATTTGCAAACACCAACTAACACAACGACAAACAGACTATCAATACTGTATCTGTTTCAACGATATGTCGAATTATTATATCGTTAAGACACTCGTTTGTTCAAAATAATGATGAGCTTTACAATACCTTTTATAACAACAATGTTTTAAGTTAAATGCACCAAATGTTAGTGATAACAAATTGTTCTTATTGAAGTTTTAAACTGCACAGAAGACAAATTAAATAAAAATAATTTTGAAAGCCACTCTTCTGATTATAATAATAATGATGATCTTGTATTTACAATCTGACTGAATAATTATACAAAAGACTACGTATATCTTACATAATACAGGCTGCCATAGAATCACAGACTAAGTATATACCTGCAGTGCATCAGGCATATTTATTATTAGTCTCATACCATTGCCTTTATACTTGGAGACTTGTTGGAGGCTTGTCAAGTGTTGTACACTGTTGGGGTATTTTCATCTTGCATTCCTCTATCCTACGCGTAAAGTGATACCTTACAGCTGCCTTGTCAAGCATGTCAGGATGATGATTAAGGATTAGAGTTACATGTAAGTTCAGAGATTCGGATTGGGATTAGGATCAAAGAGTAGGGCAATTGAGAGATGGCGAAATATAGATTCAGGCATTATGCAACGAATACCTGATTTGTAGACCAAACGGACATACGCCATTAAATGTGACTCTGTTCCTTTTATAATATTGAACAAGCATGGCTGTATAATTAAATATGAACACGATTAATCTTCGCAAGCGTTACTGTTGTTCGTTATTTGCTTGGATTACGCATACTGTAAAGTTGTAGTTTAAGATATATTTATACACGTATTCAATTCAATGTCAACTGTGACGTTCAACCAATCATAAACACTTGCACCTACACTGTAGCTACTGAGGTATACGTTCGTATACATGGACGGATTAAACGCAATAATGACAGATTCGGACGCAGAAGCATTTTAGCAGGGCCCATTACACGCCATACGAAGGAATAGTACATGCGTATTTCAGATTACAGGTTCACGCAAATCAAATAATTGTATGAATAACATCATTACAAATAATTACACTACAATATTAACATGCAGTTACATACTAGCTCGCAGATTAACGTTTCGTTCAAAGAATGTACAATATAAGTGAAGGTGAAGCCAGGACAAGTTATGGTAGTCACATTTATATCACGCACTGATATGAGCTGCAGTGCGTTATATTACGATAAAGTAAAACACACGCGCCAATATCACAGTAGATACACAGGATGAGTTTCATTGTTTTGCAAGATAACAGGATGATAAATATGTTCTGCACATTATACTACATTATGATAAATTAAATACACAGTGGAATGAGACACATCATTATGCGCCGTTGACTGTGTTGCAGCTGCATAATAGGTCATCCTGTGTAGCTTCTAACAGTGTCCAAAACCACAAAACCTACTTAGAACTTGAGTGGTTGTCTCATACGTTAATGAGTTTGTATATATCATAAACATGGAGCATGTTTATTTATTTGTTCTCGTATACCCCTTTCATTAAACACTTTACATACAACTGAAGTATTCGGATTTTTAAAAATTCACCACTGGGGAACATATCAGTATGCAATGTCAGAACAATGAGTTAGAGATTGAATATAGCTTGCATTTATGCTCATTATCCGGCCATAACGTGGTTTTGACCCATTTCGCACTTCTTGCACGTGTCAACACAGTTACCGGATCCCTATACTGATACAGATTGTTGGTGTTGCATAATGAACTCAATCTCCGACACACCGAGGAGAAGAACAATAACTAACCCATAAATAAATCAAAAGTCATATTGAGCTAGACAGCCGTTGACATTTTGAGAATTAAATTATTCGATTTGCTACCACTCAATATCCCTATCACATCTATCACAATTAAATGTGACATCAGGCGATTGCACAATACATCAGAAATATATGCACGCACATAGGTTCTCCTTATTGGACTTAGTTATCTGCGTATGGGCAATTCCACGAAAAAGTGGACATGAACTCAAAAAAACAATTGGCTCTATTTCAAATCCTATTGATTTTTTTCTGGATTATTTTTCCATACAACATGATCCTATTATATCTTTCAGTTCACATGATTTGTTTTATTCTCGGGTGTCTCCTTATAGGAGAAACGGAAACCATACATGAAACTCCACACATGGGACTACCCTGTGCAAATTTCAGGAAAATCCTTATATTTCAAAATTTGCTGGTATTTTTTATTATTTAAGGCACCAAATTTGATGACTGATACTCAAAGTACCTTTTCAGATTTAAATTTCAGTCTTTTGAGTGCTCTAAAGTATATTTTTTAATTAATCAAATCCTCCGGACAAACTGTAATGTCAGTGACGCTGAAAAATGTAATGTCCGTGACGCAACGTTTTGTTGTCTAGATCACATATACCTGGCCCGTTTCGCAAAATCCAACTTGGATTCAATTCATCATTGCCTTGTCTATAATTGAATACCTAAATCACCTTTGTGAGGTCTCAGAACTCACAGATTTTTGCAAAGATGTATATGGTTGCAAAAAGTCATGTCCAAAAAATGTAATGTCCGTGACGGCGCACATTTTGCAGAATAACTCAATAACGAATTCGATAAATGTTCTGAAACTTTTTTTGCATACTTAACCAGTCTATTGCTTTGTAATTAAAATAAAAAGTTAGACATTAGGTAGAGGTATGAATTAGTAGTGGCATTGGAAAGTCATGAAAATACTGTCTGTTTGTAATGTCTGTGACGCTGGAGTTGCCCGTATAATGAAAATAATAATGGGTTAACGCGATACAACGCTAAATTCAAGATGAATATACCTCAATACTAATTATACAAAAGCATGATATCTGAGCACGTTTTGCCAAATATCTGCAGACGTTTATTCTGTTTGAATGAAAAATATGAAAGCACGTCGTTTGCACAGCATGTGACCCATGCCTGCCATGAGTATGTACACTTTAGACAAATTTCAATAACATTATTACTACAGTACTGGGCGTTATCGTATCGGTTCCCTTCTGTAAAGGGAGGGGGGGGGGGGGGGTGGGGTGTGTTGTATCTGCCCCATATCAAAGAACATTCACATCTATAATCAATATAACTGCTCGTCTAAAGATGATGCGAGCACTACAAGAACACCGTACCATGCATGTTGCTGCAGCAAAGAAAGCGCTTAATAAATTTTTGTACAGATTTGTTGCATTTAGATCATAATCTTTTCCGCATGTGTTAGCATAAGTTATATATTTGTTTTGGTATTATCCTGATGAACTATAATTGTTATAATTAAACACAACGATAATGCGAAAGTACAGTTATTCACTCTACTAAATATAGGGTGACGCGCATAAGTATGCATACCCTCCTCATTGTGCAATGCTGCCCTCTCTCGGTAGCTATAGGTCCAATCAGTCTGGGTCTACAGGCTATTACTTCCAGGATGTCAGCCTACATGAAGTGAAAATTTGCCGAATTTTCGAGAACTTTTAGTGAATGTATAGCTATTTTAGTTAGACTATAACTTTAAGGTTGTTCTTAAAGGATTGGAATTTTCAGTGTCGACCTTCTGGATCGTCAAAATGGCAAGAAACAAGGGGACAAATACATCTGTTTAAAAAAGAAAGAGGGTAATTGAACTACGACAAGCAAATAAAAGCATTAGGGAAGTTGCACAGATATTAAACAAAAGTAAGAGATTTATTACAGCCACCTGGGCTAGGAAGGAATGGCCTCATCATTCAAGATGCATGGGCGTACCTAGGAGCGAGAAAGACCATCCTCCCCAACCTGCTTGAAGGTGACAAGAATGGCTAGAAAGTGAGGTGCTGGAGTGTTATCGAAAATCATGGGTGAAGCAGCTCTTAAGTGTTAAGTCCTAGGTATGAATACAATTCTGTATTCTCTGTTCTTTATAGTAATTTTTTAAAATAAAGTTTCATTAAGAAATATGGAAGTTATGAACACTTTTGTCAGGTTAATGCCATGGGGTATGCATACTTATGTGCGCCACCCTATATGTCGCGGTTGTTTCATACTAATTAAATTTCTATTTTAAATTGTAACATGTTTATTGGTGAAATAATAATTACTTAGTACAACATTTTAGTTGTTGATTTAAATCGGTATCTTGTTGACGAGTATATTAACGCTAACAACGTATTACAGCATGCATTAATCTTGTCGTGCAGGCAAGTCGTTTGACATATCATCACGCCTCGCCTACCATAGTTCATGGTCAACGATCATTAATGTAAACGGATCGTCAAAGTCTGCTTGATTCCCATTCTCCGAACCTGACATCATCCCAGTTGTACATGTTGTATGACGTGGGACTACAACTTACACTAATCATGTGGTGAAAGACAGTAAAGTGAACATATCGTCAATGTTGAAAATAAAATTAATCAAATCAAACCATATACAAAAAAGAAATTATTAATAATGTGAAGATATATACACTGATCAGACATGGTACGAGACGTTCCGACCTCCCTCAGTCTTCTACCATTCTCCATGGTTCGTGCTCATTAATGTGAACTCACAATCTAGGAAAACTTGATCCATAATGTGAAGATATGATACTGTATTTCGAATCAGCGGTATGATGAATTACAGCATACACTGATCAGACATTGTATGAGACGAGCGATGTGACGTTCCGACCTCCCACTCCTACCATTGCCCATGCTCCATGTTCATTACTGTGAACGGCTCGTCAAAGAATACTTGATCCATCTTGTGAAGATTTTCCGCGTACCTGTCACCATCCATGTTATCCTTCGTGTAGGGCTGTGTATTAGCAAAATACAAAGATGTCGTGTCACTCATGTTATCATGTTACAGACATACCAACTGGAAAGTAGCATGTTTGGCCACTTATTGTTTACAATGTACAAATCCTATGTATTGTGGCATTCGGCCATTTCACAATAGAGTTAATGATACATTTCAAAATAAAATTAATTACAATGTGCAATGTACATAATGATACTTATCTGGTGTGCTGCTCTCGAATCTAGCTAATTCCAGGTGTTTATTGTAATTCACAATGAATGCTTTCAATACATGCATCGTGGGTACATTGGAAAAAGCAACATGGGACGAGTTGCACTTTGATCAATATGAAGAACATACAGCGGTCATGTACGCTGTATAAGAAGTGTTAACATCATTACATGGCCCTCGTATTAACATTAGCATTCATTTCGAGCTGCGTATAGACAAAGTGCAAAGTGTGTAAGTCACTCAAATACAGTCATGAACTAAAATGTAGAAGATGATTATCGTTGGCTATAAATTGCATAAATCATTACAAGCCAATGCCCGTTTGCAATCCTATTTCATAAAGGTTAATGATAATTAAAAAAAACTCAAACGACCATGTACAATCCTGCATAGTGTTTCAAAAGATTATAATGAATATAGAGAATGGGGGAGACCATACGACATGTAAACGCTTAAAATGATTGTTGCGTCAATTGCATATACATCTTGATCTTCATCTGGCATTTCTGCTGTGCTAACTTTGGAGGCTGTACATAACTTCGAGTGCTGATTGTTATTCATGGAAACTTTGAACTAAATAACATGGACCGAGCTACATATTGATCTTGAGCAAAAATGAAATACAGTAGTTAAAGCTTGGCTTAAAGTAATTTTTTTGATCTTTGTTACAATCAACCAACAGTACTGAATTCGAAAATCCACATGTATATTGTATCTGATGTTTGCCACACTATAGCATAATACTGAAATGGGCTTTTATCTTTCAAATGTCTTGCTCATTATGGAGATGACTGACATGATTTCGATCGTGGTTGAAGTCAATAAGCATGATTAGTGGAAGGTGATACAATCTTACATGAATTTGTATTTCTTTGATGAAAGATATATTGGTCAAAGATTAAAGGCTCAATAAGACAAATATTGATCAAAGATTAAAGTGTCTCAAATATAGAAAGAACAACACATCAAGTTAATGGATCAGTTTAATAATAATGACGCATATGGTGTTCGCACTTCTGTAAAGGCAGCGTCCCGCCAAACACAACTCTCATTTAGTTCAACGAAGATTGCACGTACTGGATCGATTGTTTCGTGTCGGCGTGTGGCATGTCATGTTGTTATGTCGTAGTAGTCGCACATATGTTCAAGGTGTTGTGTCGGATTTGGTGTGAAGGCACCTCAATTCATGAATATTCAACTTTTTAAAGAAATGTTTGTCTAATTATGCCTCACTGTAGTTACGCCACTGATCTC
Organism: Echinarachnius parma; assembly: GCA_037951105.1. Classification (NCBI taxonomy): domain Eukaryota; kingdom Metazoa; phylum Echinodermata; class Echinoidea; order Clypeasteroida; family Echinarachniidae; genus Echinarachnius; species Echinarachnius parma. The sequence goes on from JBAMJV010005198.1 coordinate 111,157, forward strand.
TGGGGTTTTTCACGCAAATCATAAGTTAAACTTAGACTCAATAACATGAATAAATTGGACTTTAGATCATGAAAAGCCATTATTTGTTATAAGAAATGTAGAACGTCACAAGTATGTGCACATTTTATCGTGAAAATGTTTTAATTCCAATGCTATGAAGCCTTTTTATAACTTTAAGTCCAACCTCAATAGTTCAGCTAAAAATCTTTGTGAAACATCTCCATGAACTTTGCAAAAAAGGCACATGTACGTGTATGTATTATGATACTGTAGAAAAACAATGCTCACCTCGCCGTGGTTCAATGTCGCCCTCTTGCGGTTGGTTGATGAGATTTGCTCGCACAATGAGTTGAGTACAACAGTGGTGCCGCACCGTGTCAGGCTGTTTGTGGGAACAAGATACGGACGTTGGAACATGGTCGTGTTGTATCTTTGGTAATACAATAATTATATCATTAAAACCCTATTTTTTTTTTAGAATCAATGATTAATCAACGTATATTCAAAAAGCGATACACAATGATAAGCACTTGGTTGCTTCTATTTTGTTGCTACTATATGTATAATTATACCGATTTCATTATCAACATTATTACATGGATACAGTTTTGTTTGACTAGTTGTCAGATAATATTCAACAATAAAATTAATTGATCATTCAATGCATATATTGTCCTTCAAGATGATGCACACATTATGGGTTTAGTAAAACGAATTATAAACATCTTATGTTTTTAAAAGACATCCAATATCAACCATTAAAAATATAATTATGTTTTCCCTCAGTGATTGATGTGCAATTAAAGTACAGGTTTTCCCGCTCAATTTCGCGATTGTGTCAATCGAATTGATAATAGGAGCAAACGAATGCGCGCGATTTGCGATCGCCGTTTCAAAGCAGCATTCGAATTCGTAAATAGTCGTTCAAAATCACGTAGGGGCAAGTGAATTTGCACAAAGAGCATACCTTTTCATCAATGGTCATTCGAATTCGCGTAAGGGCAGTTGACAGTTGGCTGCACATTCGCGAATTCGAATGCCCATAATTAAATGAACTTCTGTGTCTATTGACGAAAGCTTGTGCGTATGCATGAATTCGCTTGCACTTATTCGGAATTTTGATGACCGATACCAACGATTACGCGGTAATGCGTGAATTTGAATGACCGTTAATGAATTCGATTGAAACAAGTGTAAAATTGAGCGGGAAAACCTATATTAAAACTAAACAATAACGCCGTTTTTATACATTCAAAACAATCTAACCCCAGTAAAATAATAATTGATAATTTGCACTTTTCCTAATTAACCCCTTGGCTACGGGAACCAGGTGAATTGTGTACAAAGTCTATGGGGATTTCAGAAACTAGAAGGGAACGGGTTAATAACTTTAAAACCGTATATCTCGTGTATACACAGTTACTTACAACTAATGTTTTTGATATGGTATCTTTATATAAAAATGTTGATAATTGCGTAATTAAATTCGTATAATGTCTACTTATGGTTCCGCTTTTGATTTAAAGGGATCTAGTAACTTTGTTGACATGTGCAAAAAGTCATGAATGGTTGATGCAATGTACGTATATCGTTGTTATCTCATATTTCCACAGGGTATTGTGTAACAATTTCAAGTCAAATGGACATTGCATGGCCAAGTAATAAGCGAAAATGCAAAGTGATATTCACTAAATCACTGCACTCACTTTGTACACGGTTTCAAAACTCCAATTGAGTTTTCTTATCTGAATACTTCGATCGTACATATCTTTGTAACGAAAGGGAAATTTGAAAAACCGAAACCTGTTCCATGATTTTATTGTTAATACGAATACAACAGGGTATGAGGGAACCGCTAGAATTAAAATGTTATTTTGAGGATTTGGACAATGATACTAAGTCCCTTTAAGGTGGATAAGTGTTGCATTATTATTATCATGTTTATGCTAATTGCCAGGGGCTTGTTGCAAGAAAGGGTCCTATCTTTAGGACGTCCTAAATGTCACGTGAGTGTCATGTGACTACGACTGAATTACGTACACTTAGGACAGTTGTCCTAACTTCGCGTTCGGAACAAACCCCATCATCGGTCAAATGTTAACATGTTTTATGGAAAGCTTGCGTTCTTTCAATCAGTGAGAAAGGGACACGATATAAAATGAACTAAACTATGTATGATTCCATTTGGAATAATAAATCAAATATGAGTTATCAATGGCACTGAATGGGGTAGGTAATGAATCCCCTTATAACACGAGGGAAGTGTAATGTACAAATTTCACTACCCCCCCCCCCCCCCCCCCCCCCATAATGAAGAATGATTGCGAACTTGAATATGATGGTAAAGATGAAATATTTTTCGTTTGTGTCCCCACTTTCCCTTTTTCCCCTTACAAAAAAACAAACATGTTCGCCCATGCTACCACTTAAGTACTAAATCCTAATTCCCTTTGCCTCCTAATCAAATGTAAAGCCTTTCTGGTGCCCAGCCCCTCCTCCGACTCTGGGAAAAAAATTACAGCTACGCCACTAGCCTATTTGGGAAATGAATTATTTCATGTTTGTTGTGTGTCCGCTTTCAGCTACCCGTTTGCTTTGCATGTGAACTGAACATTGTAATATGTTCTGTGTATGTTTTATATCATTTGTCATTCTAACGCACCTATAGACCAGCAATAGGCTCCTATGCTGATAATTATTTTACCGATTATACATTAGGTTCATGACAAAGGCTAATACCGACGTAGGAGCCTTTATTGCAACAGTTTAGGATATCTTTCCTATGTACGTAGTCATATGAAAATCACGTGACATTTAGGACGTCCTAAAGATAGGACCCTTTCTTGCAACAAGCCCCAGCATTCCAACTCACGTGACAGTGTCCAGCCTTTTGTGGTTTCTCGCCACCTGTAGTATCTCCCTCGCCTCATCATCTCCGATACTGATGTCCATGATCCCCAGCGTGGTCAGGTTAGGGGATGACGTCATGAGTGAGATACAGAGCTCAGATGTGAGTGCGATGGATTCATTGCAGTAGAGGACCCCAAGTGGTCTGCATGTAGATAACAGACACAGGATAGAAAAGTGATATTCTGTCGTCTACAGATTGCCGTGAACACCTAATGTCTAATCATGTTGTATCGCCAAGCACGAATTTTGACATACGAGAGGAAACAACTCAACCAATGTATCGTATTAAAGGTTGGGGTCATTATAACTGATAGTGATAACAAATGTTCGTATGGCATTAAACAACAAAAAATGACATAATAAATGAGGTGCTTTCAAATAAACACAAACAAATTTTGCTTACTGATATATATGCTACGGTCACAAATGCTCCAATTTGGGCTACGGCGCGGCGCAAGTACGATGCCACTTTTAGGTGAAATATTGCGGGAAGCTTGCGGCGCCCGTACGGGTGACGTGGCTATCGTGCGGTCGCCGTTGCTTTTTTCCTCGCTGTACGATGTAAACAAATTGTTTCATGCCGAGTTACAAAAAAATGCATCGTACGTAAGCCCGTCGACACATCGTAGAGCGCATTGCACGGGTATCGCATTTTTAAAATCGAATATCGTACGATTTTGAAACTGAATATGTGTGGAGTCATCGTAAGAGCACCGTAAGGCACCCATACGCACACTAAGTTTGTGTTAACGGGAGCCGTGCGATTTATGTTTTATTTTAAGACAAAGGTCATCGTACGGGCCCCGGTGAATATGTGACTGCTATTCCAAAATACCACAGACATCGTACGATATATCACACTTTCCCAAAATCGTAGAAAATACGTACGGCGCCCGGATCATGTGTGACCCAGGCATAAATGAGGTACTTTCAAGAAAGAAAGCGGATCGATGTATCAAACGGACAATGATAAACAAATCTGACCTAACGAGGCTAACATGAAAAATACATACAACACGTTCCTTTGTGCACACCTCATTAAAATGCGTATTTGTTGCAGTGTGCGTGTTTTTCGGAGAGGGATGGGTAGGGCATTTGTAAATCACATCGATTCGAAGGCTATGTAAAGGCGATCTTATAAACCCGTTCACCACGATATTCTGAAATCTCCATAGACTTTGTACACAACCCACTCGGTTCCCGTAGCAAATGCGAGGTAAATCTAGACATTTTCTTATATCGTTGCAATTCAAGTTAAATGACATCAGAAGTGAACAATCAAAATGATCAGTATAATTTGTGCATATTACCGAGACTGCAAACATGAATGTTAAATAAACGAGAAAGTTTTTTTTTTTTTCTGCAAGGAAACAGATATTCTGTGATTTTCAAAATAATTAGTATGATTATGTAAATTAACGATACTGCAAACATAATTGTTAAATTCACAAGTGAGGGTCCCCCACAAGTAATACACAGGTTAGCTGTGGATATTTACATTTGATTGTAATATGTTACCTGTATGCAGTGAGATACACTTTGGTGGCAGATGAAAACTTCTTCAACGTCTTTACGTCATCAATCGTGACGTCACGGGTGAAATCGAGCTGGACCTTCTGGACATGTGAACACTGTGTATAGAGACCAAGCTGGGCGAGGTGAGGGAGTGACCTGTCATCCACTCTGAGCTCAGTGACCAGACTGTCATTGCTGGTATCCTGGAGACAGAATTGGGGTAAAATGGGATACCACATAGTTGCTGTGTTGTTAACAATGTCTCGAAGGATAAACAATTTTGAATATGATATTGATTGCTTTCAAACCTTTGTTTTTATTTTGATAACGCTCATTATTACATATATTTTGTGCTCGTGATTCATATAAGGGTAAGTAAGAAATGAAAAGTAATACATACATGTATGAGGTAGAATATCAATTATCAATGAATGCATGCGTATACAAATCTTAAAACGATATTGCTTAAACACGTCAACAAGTTTAATTCAAGAAATAGTGGACCTGAAGGATGTCTGAAATCGATGAATGCTTACACCCGTGCCATTCGTTTTTGAAGAATGAAGAGTTTAAATTTATTTTGTTTGCGGCACCCCAAACTCGTAGACCATATGTTATATGATGTAGATTCAATGGATCATAAAGCATATCAAAAAACGTTATTGAAACGAAATGTCTTATTCTATACAAAATATGATATTTTGTACTGACTGTACTGCACACACTATTTACATGTTTCTTACAATTTGATTTTTTAAACAAAAGATGACAAAATAAAAATGTAAACATGAAAAGAAAAACAAAAGTTCATAGGAGAACGTCAAATAGTATGGAAATCCTTACCATTACCAGTATACCTGGACAGCTGTCGAATAAGTTATTCCTTAATTAATTAACATTCGAACCATTTGTTATAAGTTGAACATCAAACATAAGTGTCAAGGCGTATGCCGTATTAAAATATACAATTACATGTCCCTTCTCCATCATGAAGTTGCTAAAACATTAACACATATAGAAATACATGCTATTGTGCCCCTTCCCAATAATCACTTCATCAGCGCTACACAGCTGTTTCACAGCAATTAACCTGTGTTAGTACACACCTGAGTGGATGACGTGTGGGGTGATCCTACCGATGCCTCGACCCCACCCTCAGCTTGACTCGTGATCTCAGCAAACCTGATGTAGCGAATAGTTCGGAGGGAGAGAAGATCTTGCAGGTTCTTACGCGTTAATGACGCCTCTCCGATTATCAGCGTAATGACCTTCGGAAGAAAACGTATGTGTACTTATGCTTTATTATCAGTACTTGTAAAACAACAATATCGAAATGCATCTATAAGTATTGTATTTGCAGTGATAATTTTGAATTACTGTTTCTTGTCGAAGTACACCATAACCCATGTCCTGTCATGTGATAGTGCAATCTTAACCAAAATTATGTGGATGTCGTCGGATATCTAAACACATGGTAACCCTTTAATATAACAAACAAAACAAATTTAGCTGGGGGTCGTAAATACAAAACAAACTTTAATTTCGCTATATCTGATTACGAACGCCTTTTCAATGCATGCATTACAATTCCACGTAATTAAAGTAGAACTGAATAATTACCTGACATTTAGTTTGACAATTTCTGAATCGCAAACTCTGTGAATAACCATATTGAAATCCAGATGAATGTTTAGGTATTAACCTTGCTTGATATTTTGGTACACGCGGCTTATCATACTTATCGAATGCTTATACAAATTTGAATCAAATAGTAGTTGTAGTAGCCTACATATACATCCTCTCCTCGCTATATGGCATGCTATGCCATACTAATATACAATTTGGTTCATCTCGTTATGTACAGAAATACACAGATGCGACAAGATAGGAAACGAGTGATCTAATCAATGATCTGATGTACCTTTAAGTTAGAAGAAGCATCATCAAGCAGTCCTTGGCCGGGACCCAGCAGGGATAAAGTCTGGAGAGACGACATTGCGGAAACCCCTGTCAGCAAGTCACGTGATGCATCCATACTCTGCATCTGTCCCGTTAGATATAGCTTCTCTATCTGCAAACACAGGAAAACAGGTGCATGATATAACTTGGATGATAAACTATTGTAATTGTAAGTTAGAATACAACATTATTAGTCACTCAGCATGTTGAACAGTGTCGACATGTAGGCGGCAACGGGGACTAAGATCAAGTATGAAGACACGGCCTGTGGACATTATATGACCAGATAAGGCGATGCAGGAAGAGTGGGGTTTCCAACAATTATGAAAGATCCCCACTTAGGATGATTCAGTGTTACAGAGCGATGTTTTATATAACATTTGCTTGTTTGCTTGTGATGTAATCCTCTGTAAACTCTGTACAATTTCGCGTATAGAAATAGAACATGCATTCTATTTCACAGTAAAGTAGATATGAACAATTAGTGTGCACCTTACACAAAGGTGGATTAATTATATGTTATACTTGGGTCTTGGAATGAAAAGCAAAAACGAAGTAAACCAGAAGTAAACGTGTGTATATCATGTCTATTATACTTGCCACCCTGGCTGTTGGGTGTTGGGATAGAATGTCCGTAAAAGGTGACACATTTACCCGAAGTAAAAAGTATGCATGTATTTATCCTGGTATTCGAACAAGAGGAATAGCAGAGGGTTGGGCACGGAATGTTCTTCCCTATAGCTGCGTCATCGCTGATTCTATACACTGCATTAAGGTATCTTGTGTTATCCGACTAGTTGAGGAATTAGCAACTCATTAGAAAATCATTATCAAATCTCAGCTGGTTTAGACTTTGTGTAAGATTCATATGATGATTGTATAACATGGAGAGTGTGCCGCAATGGGATTAAAGGCACGTTGCTACTTCCACTGCAAATGAACATATGTTGTAGAATAAAGGAAACAGACGCGATACAATATTTACATTTGCTTGCGGGTTGAGATGTAAAAAAAAATAAAAAAAAATAATAGGATTAATTTTGAACTGCTTGTTTTTGTCCACCATTATCCACCTGTTTCATTATTCAGGTACGTTGATTAGAAGTACACAAACAAAAACACAATAATACCAATCATGATGATGCATTAACATCGGGTAGGGATATACGAGTTGACATGAACATGGTGAAGGAGGTGAGTGGCTCATACTTCACATACTTCATACACAATTAATCCGACCTGGGATACATAATGATGCGAACAGATTGTTACTGAAATGAGCGATATGATATCTCAAAACTAACCTGTTTTTGTTTTTGGTTTGCGAAGTAATTTACTGTCATGCATAAGCATGTCCGTAATTCTTAAACCATTATGGTTTCTACTGTGTGCGGTAAATTGTGCGTTATAGTGACCACCCTTTACCTGTTTACAACCATTACTTCATTAATGCATTTGATATGCATATGAATAACACTATATTACGAATTACTCGTACATGGTCATAAGTAGCGTTTCGATATTGAATAGATTACCAATGGAATACACAACCAATTACCTTGATTTATATAAACACAAACACAATATGTGTTGCTCCAAACCAACACCGTACCCCAGGTTGCGAGTGAGCCTTCTAATTGCCGATCTATTCCAAGAACTACCAATTGCATTTACGTAATGCATTTCATTACAAATCATTAAGCAATATTTACCTGTGTAATAGTAATGTATACCATAATATAGTATAGGTTTTCCCGCTCAATTTTGCACTTTTTTCAATCGAATTCATTTAGGGTCATTCGAATTCGCGCGTTGCCGCGTAATCGTTGGTATCGGTCTTCCAAATTCCGAATAAGTGCATGCGAATTCATGCCTACGCACACGCTTTCGTGAATAGACACAGAAGTTCATTTATGGGCATTCGAATTCGCGAATGTGCAGCCAACTGTCAACGGCCTTTCGCGAATTCGAATGACCATTGATGAAAAGGTATGCACTTTGTGCAAATTCACTTGCTCCTACGTGATTTTGAACGACTATTTACGAATTCGAATGCTGCTTTGGTACGGCGATCGCAAATCGCGCGAATTCGTTTGCTCCTATTATCAATTCGATTGACACAATCGCGAAATTGAGCGGGAAAACCTATACTAACACCAAATCAGATATTTGTGCAATATGGATGTAAATCGTTCTCAAACTCTGAATTGTTACGCAAAGGTATTTTATCGTGAACTATACTACCTTCCAAAATTAGACAGTGTTTAAATATTTAAACAATTTGAAAATAAATATGTAATCATTGGAAACACTAGAAATGTAAATACAACAAAGCCCTCTTTTTCCCCCGCGTATATTATTTTGTACACTTGTATGTTATCGTTTTTTTGTATGAATGTGGATAATAAATTCAACTCAATTCAGAAATCAATAATGAGGGCAGCAAATACCTTTGTTTGGTGAGCGAGCTGAGGTATCATTGAGAAACACGAGTCGTGCAATGTGCTCACATCCAGGAGCAATGTGTTGAGATGAGCCATAGAGAAGAGGCAGGTCATCAGGTTCCGGGATGCAGCGGGACTGAGGTTCTCAGTCGATCCAAATAAGGCCTTCTCCACCTAGGAATCATAATGTATTCACAATATTTTCAGAATATATTGTTATCTTTAACCTTGATCCCATTAGGGGGGCCATTTTTGCCCCCCTTCCCCCTGTCATTTTTTTTCAACGTGCATCTAGACCGATTGAAATTTCACGTTCAAACTTCATGACTTTTTTCTCTCAAGTCTCCCGCATGTTTTGATATATAATTCATCCCGGTCGGACATGTAGAACTGATTTTAGAGGTCGATAATTGCTCAACCGTCACAAACAAAATTGCAATGTTTGTACAGGTTTCTATGTAATTCATATCCGATGCCATGTAAACTCTAAATATGTTATAATTGTTACATTGAATTATAATTTGAATTATTTCTTTGTTATTAGTTTAATTCATACACTTAAAAAAAAAAAAAAAAAAAAATACATAAGAATGAAAACAATGTGGGTAAATCCGGGAATACTAATTGGCATATTTGCATATTTTATGCAAATTAGTGATATATTTTATCACCATAAAAAACATGAATATGATGAATTACATAATTTGAAAGTATTTTTACAGAAAACCTGAAGAAATCCTGTAATTTCTCTTGATTTTAGATGAAAATCCCAATTTTCCACCAAATTCGTAAAAAATGTGCATATTCAACATTTTAATTAATAAAAAAAAAAATAATGGTCTAATTGTTTTTTCTTTTTCAAATTCTTATTTTAGGTATGTGCCAATTTTCAAGTCAAGATTTGAGGGGTGGGGGCAAAATGCCCCCCCCCCCCCCCCCTTAATGAACTCAAGTGACCAAATTAACCCAATGGGATTAGGGTTAAAGAACAAACGCAAACAAAATATTAAAAATACGGTCATGACTGTGGGAGAGCCATGCCGTGGTATGTTTGTGTGGGCCATCGTCTTTCAATATGAAGGTCATGGGTTCGATAACTTCACTTCAGCAATTAACAATGAAATGTCCCCAAGAAAGAACACTCTTCCCTCATTTGCTAATATATACACATGGACAATAGGCACTCGGTAGGATCGGAGTATAATGCATACGGATGATACCGCTGTGTGTGCCTTTTTAATCATTATCAAAATAAAAATCGCTCTTCAGGGAGAACAGCCAGTGATGTATGGACTGGTTACTACGGCAACTTATACAACGCGGTTATACAGTCATGTTAACTGACGGTGTCATATTCTTATATAACTTTCCAAGTCCAGCACATATGCATGTCATGGGTGGTAAAGATAATGTTCTTCTTAAAAGCCACACGAAGGTTGAAAATAACCCCTCCCCCATACATTAACATAAAATAACCATATCACAGTACAAATATAACAATACACAATTAATACAGTATTTATCTACGACCGAATAATAATTTTATATGTTTCTAAAGATATAATTAAACTTTACAGCACAAGCATGTGTAGCTATTAGAAAATTAAACTTTGTCCGCTCTCCAAAAGAAACTTGCCAATAACATACAATGGACATGATGAACTCAAACGAGAGGTGTAGCGTGGTCGGACTGATTGGGGCATGAGGGGGGGGGGGGGGGGGCACACACAATTAATGGGGGTGCACATCTTATATATTTCCATATATCACCTTATGTTGCATTTTGTTTTCCTTCATATTATTGAGGGAACGTAACGTGAACCCCACCCCCATCGATACGCGACTGAACTCACATAATAGTTTATGATTGTTCTTTGTGTAAAGGAAGATAATGGTGTTTGCTGCTCTGCTTCTTTTCAACACTCATACGATTAACATTCCAAAGTTGTGATTTTAGTGTTTTAGTGTTTATTTTTTTAATTTTTATATAAGTCATTAGACGAACTTAACTTTGGCGTTTACATAATAAAAATTATTCTTAAGCCCTTTTCCCAAAGATATGCTAAATATAAACAATGTTTTAGTACTGTCTAACATTGAACTCGATACATGTTCCCCATTGGCGTATCTTTAATATTAAAGAATTAAATCTAAATAAAGTCGTCACTAAATAAAAAAGAAAAGTTAACTAGAGTACAAACCATCATTCAGTTTAAGATATAGAGTAACCCCGCATCAGTACCACCGCCCTCACGCCATACCCGGCTCACCCCTAGGATGATCCCTGCTACGCAGATTACTTTATTATAATGCTCTCAAAACAAATGTTATTATTCCAAATATATATGATATTTCTACATTTTCGAAAGTTTAAATTTAATTCAATGTACTATTTCATTAAAAAACAGTATATAAATGTAACACTATTTCTTAACATAATGTACATGCTGACATTCCTGACCCTAGTCTCACCTTTGAGCGATGGACATTGTCAGCCATGGTCTGGTAAAACTGGTCATCTAGTCTGTCAAACTTAAGGGCAACGTGACACAGACCTGGCATGGTCAAGATGCATTGCGCAATGTCACGTGCAGGTGAGGGGCCGAGTTGGGCATCGTTAAATAGCACCAGAGTTCTGACCTTTATACAATATATAATTGACAAATGGAAATACAATGGAGAGGTCGATGAATATCTCCCAAAATGTGCATTATTGAAAATTGTCATTATGTCTGCCATCCAACAGAGCAATTTTACATAGCTCTGCCATGGACTGGGTGCAGTCTGCAATTTCACTTGATGGTGAGGTGCCAAGCTTGAGCTTTGTGCTGGATGGGTTTCATAATTATGTTGGCCGCAATGCGAAACATAATCATAATGGAATCCAAAGGGACTGTCTCTCTCCAAAGTGTTCATTGTTGACAATGAGACAAATGGTGACTAAACCTGTGTACTCGATAACCCCAGGCCTTTCGCATAAAATCTGTAATATCCCCTTGGCCAATAGTGAGTATAAGTTACTTTACATAATGCAGTAATTGAGTCCATTATGACAACTCTTATAAAGTTTACATACGGTTACACAGTAAAATATGTTCGTGTATTGTAAAAAACAACTACTGAATAATTATTATAAATGATACAGACATGCCATTGTCATTGTCATTGTGACGTGACTTATCCCTTAACCGGATGGGTTGTGTATAAAGTCAATGGGTATTTCAGAAACTCGCAGCGAACGGGGAAACTGTCATGTCCTTCCCTGTCGGAAAGAAAACACTCATCCACAGTGTGAACAAAATGTGTTTCACAGTGTGGTCCACAATAATAAATTCGATAGTTTTCACAGTGTGAACACAACACAGGGAACACGCTCGAATTCAACACGTTAGTTCACACTGTGAAACACAGTGTGTACGCATTTTGGATGAATGTATTTTTTCCGGCAGGGTTGTACACAAACAGTTAAAAATGTACAAAATGCTAATTATTGCACAGATTCTCACACGCACTGAGCAGATACGAGGGGCTCTCTGTCATTACGTGCTCATATTCAGGAAGTCTAAGCTAAACCGTTAGTTTGGTGTAAATTTTGATTTAAGATACCACACTCGATTTATGTTCACACGCATCGCATAATTTCCCTATTGCGTGTTCTATTTTCTCAAAAGCAACCATTATGACCATGACGAATATAATAAAAATGGGGGATATACGTGATATGTGACTGATTGCACTTCTCAGAAATGAGAATTATATTGCTAACTGGTTTGGGCTCGTGTGAATCTCCACCCACCCCTGGACCCCTACGAAGAAACACAATGTAATTAAAACAAAACTACATACGTATAATACAACTATCAACAACACACAATTAATACAAGGATAATTTGAATAAAACTGACCGAAGTAATCAGTATAGTGACAATACAAATTACTGTTAGACGTAGCAAAGCATGACGATAGTGAAACACACCAAAGTGATATATTTTGTCAGGAAAAGTGCAGTCTGAAGGTGTAAATGTATTTAATAATACCAAATAGTTTATGTACCATGCAGTACAGAAAAGGCAATAACAAATACACATTTCGTAGATTGTTTTAAATCCGTATTAAACTTACAGTGTTGTTTTCGGTTCGCATCCCACTGGATTACCAGTACTATAGATACATAGTGAGTGAGAATACCTGTGAGTGATGCGCCTCACGAGCCATGGTCTCGTAGAAGGCATCGTGCAGCTCCACGTCATGCAGGTCCAAGACACGTAAACTGGTCATGGAGCAGAGAGCATGGGCATAGTGCTGGGAAGCCGAGGCACTGAGCTTGTCATCATCATGCTTGATTATCTCGATCTGTATGGAGTCAAACAAATGATACTTTAATGCTAGATTATTTCCTTTCAAATTGTGCAGCTTACGCATTATATAATGGTAGGGCGCTAATATTGTCTTTAAAATGTGAGATTTTCTCGACCTGTTTGGAGTAGACAAGAAATGTTAATGTTGCATTAATTTTCTGGTTTCCATGTAGTAAACTCATAGTTTACGGAGACCGTTCATTATGCAGGGGGCTTGGGAATAGTGCTCAGGCACAGAACGTGTCACTATGATGACTGATTATCCCGACCTGCATGGTGTCAAACAAACGATTTTGTTTTTCTCCATTATATGTAAATTTGCATTACACGGGAACTTGGATTGTGAGACACTGAGCTTCTTCATAGTGATTGATTTTCTCAACCTGTATTGAGTAGACGAGCGTTTAGTTCGTATTCATCAAATGTTTCCCATGTTGTAACTCCATAGGGGCCGGACTGGTCAATCAGCAGGAAGCAGAGGACTAGTGTTGGGATGCTGAAGCACAGACGCAAAAGAAAAGTACATTAGTATTTGTAAATGTTTTCGCGGCATTTAACGTTGTACAAAACAGAGATTTTTCATCAGATAATAAGAGAATACGTGGATAAAACTGAAAATCTTCGATCTTCGATCTGAAATTGATAAACCCTTCACAGTATACGGAGACTGGGGGTGTTTCACAAAGATACTAAGTTGATCTTAACTCTTAGTTCGGCTTAAAACGTATGGGAGGCCATTTGAAGCCTTGTAATAAAATATATTCAAAAGCAAAACTGCAAGGTTTTTGTTTTATTTTAATAAATTGTACCTAAGTACCTGAAATATCTGTGATAATAAAAATACTATTGAGTTGAATCAACATGTTATGCCTTTTAAAAGGACTTCTTTACAAAAAATCTAAGAAACGAATGGCTGACAATATTTGTAAGTCCAACTTAGAGTTTAGTACAACTTATGATCTTTGTGAAACACCCCCAGGCCAATTAACAGGGAGTATGGTAATAGCGTTGTGATGCTAAAGCACAAGAAAAGTAAATTATTGTGATTGGCCTGTTTTCGCGAATTTCAACATTAGACAACATGATAGAAACTTGCATCAGAGAAGAAGAGGACATGTGAACATAAATGAATGTCATATTTTGATCTGAAATTGAAAACGGCGAATTAAACCGACATTATGTCAGGCAATGACCACTTTGAAATATCTTTAAGACACGGGGTCTAGACACGAACAAGAGTAGTAATAACAGCAACAACAACATGTGCGTACTAGTTATGTTGTTATTGCTGTTATTACTACTATCGTTCATATAACTCATACTTAAACTACTACTCCTATACTAATACTATGTGGCGATGTGACAATCCCGCCGCTATTATTACCTATGATCATTATAGAATTCAAACTCTTGCACACAATGATATTGCGTACTTGCTCAACTCCCTAAGGAGCATACGAGACATGTGCAACCCATGGCGCAAGGCTAGTTAACATTTTACCATGCATTGGTGTTGATTGATATTCCTGGGTAGAGAGCAGCAATGCAGTTTAAAAGTCTTGCCGATTGACATAAATGCCGCGGCATCGATTGGTATCGAACCTTTGACCCGTGATCAGCATCAAGTGCTTATCCCATCGCGCCAAAACATCTCCGAACCACAGAAGTACTCAGTGTGTTGTCGGGATGTTGTGGCATAAACTTGTACTCATTATTGTGAGACATGGGCGATGGGCATCGAACTAGTCTAGGGTTACAATAATATTAAATACAACAACCTTAGTGATCAAAATACATGATAAAGATACGCTATCATACGGCGAATATTATAGCTATTACGTGGTCCCACTATAACATACTTTTTGTATTGATTTGCACACTTAATCACTCAAGAACAGAGTAGAATTTGCGTTTCGTTCCGGGTATATCTTCAGAATATATTTCAAAGGTATGGCACATATATATATAAACATATTCAAATCATTATTGTAAATAAATTAACACATCACGCTCTACTAATCATTTGTTATTGTTCACATTCAAGGGGTTGAGATTCATGACTAATTTTGAATCATGTACTTCTGTCATTTAACCATACAAGTCCATAATATTTTGCTGCAATTTTTTTCTTTCTTGAAAATTATAATTGAGAACTTTCTATCTTCATGGTCCAACTATAATTATACTTCAAGATTATTGATGTCCACCGATCGCTGAAGTTAATCACTAAACAATGGAGTGGAATTTGTGTTTCCTGTCTGGTATATAATTAAACATAAACCAAGGTATTGTAAATAAAACAATTTATATCATACGGGTGACGTTGATGTGACTGTATCCGTGTCCATTGCTGCGTAGAACTCCTCGTTGTATGACCCGTAATCACCCATCCAGACAGCGCGTAGCTTGTCCTGTGTGAAGATTGCCTGAGCTGCGGTGCGTGCCAGCATCTTACTCTCTGGGAGAACATCGATGATAAGAGTATCCTAAAGCATAATGTTAAAACAGGGGGGAAAATATTAAGGGATGTATCACCTGCCATGCATTCATCATCTACAATATATACTATTTACTGCAATGAATGGCAAACCCGGATGAGAGGCGCACACTTAATAATGGGATTATTATACATTGTTATTATTATATTAACGATAATAGACATATCATGAACGACATTATACACATACATGATGATCAGATACTCGTGAGAAATGCGTAAGTAAAACAGGGATAACGGTAAAGAGGGACGTACCCAGTGTCATGCATACCGCATCTTTGATAAACGGTATTAATTTGCTGTCATGGAGAACCCGGATGAGAGACGCACACTGTGTCATGGTATATGACAATCATGTTATTTGTGTATTAAAGGGGTAATTCAATTTGGTATAGAGGGCTATTTGCAAAATAATGTAATTTGAAAATTGGGATCCTACATTTATTCACCAATTACAAACAAAATCAAAATAATGCCTACACTCTTTCGAAAAGAATACCGAAGAGGATTTTAGATAGTTGTTAATAATTCCTCTATTGAATCATTATTTTAACATATCATCTCATTTACCATTTTGTATAAACATGGTTGAAACCATGCTTAACAAAACGCCATGTTGTGTCTAAAGGCTGCTTTCGAATGCTTTCGGACATGGTATAAATATAAATTGGTTGTAATGGTATTATTTTTAATTTGCTAGTTGAAATTAATACAATTATGTTTGAACAAAATGTTACTATCCCTTTAGTGATAGCACTAATTGTAATATTGTAAATAATTACAATGTTAATTAGATAAGTGTGACGTTTAATACTTACCGTTATCAATTTTCGCCTGCATGCTGGTTCAAAGTGGGTTTTTTCAATACATTTACATTTTTGGTGATAATACTTGTATTCACTAAACAGTCATATAAACAACACAGTACAGTGAGGACACTTACCGCGGCTGAGGTGTCAAGAGCATGAAGATGGGCGGCAAACGATCGCTTGTTGTAGAGCCGTAAGCATCTCTGGGTGAGTAAGGTGCGTGTGATAGGAGATGTGATATCCTTGTTGTGACACTCGAAGGCGACCCGGACGATGAAATCTCGCTTGGTGGTATTATCACGTAGAAACTCCAGCGTTGCTTTACCTACGTCGTTTCCATGTGCAGCGAGAAAGTACCAGATATATTCGAACTTATCCAGATCACCTTTACTCATTGACATCAAATCACTCAACAGCATCACGAATTGTGCGGGATCCTTCTGGTACACTGATGAAAGAAATAGAGCAGCCAGATGGTCTTGCGTCATCTTATGCGGAAATCTGTATTCCTCAATGTCAAGTTTACCTCCTTGTCTGCGTTTTTCCAATGGTGCCCTTCGTTTCTCCACGGTAAGAATGCCGACCTTGAATGCAATGTCGATGGACTTTGATAACTTTTTGCGTGTCTCTTTGTCGATGACAAGGTCATCTACCAAGGCTCCATCGTAGGCGATGCGACCAACCTCCTCGAAAGAGCGGTTGACACTGTGAATGCACCTTTCGTAAGCTAAACCTGACTCATCTTGTGAGACCTTTTCTACCATCTTCCCTGCAAAACGTTCGGTTAGCGTAATGACCATCTCCTCGACGAGTTGAGACACCGTTTGGAGCGTCCTGATCCTTTCTTGCCTTGATGGAACCCGCCACATGTGGCAGAGCATTGCTAGCAGGAAGGGATATGACGCCATGGTAGAGGTGAATATTCCTCCTTCCTTGCTGTCTTCTTCAAGAAACTGCAGGAGAGTTGCACATGCTTCATGGTTAGCCTTCGCAGCTTGATCATCATCCGCAGTAGACTGGACGCCGTTCGTTCGTTTGTGACCTACTTTGAAAAACCTCGACACAAACTCTTTCACACTCGCCGCATCGAACCCTTCAATACTCACACACGTATACAGCTGCCTCAGTTTCTCGTTACCTACGATTTTATCTGCCTGCCATGGTCGTGTGGATACTACCACCACCGACTCCTTGTACTTCTCGCCTCGCATGATCTGGACCAGTGCGTTATCTGGGTTACTCTTAGTGATGTCTCCATTGTACTCATCCAGGCCATCGAGAAGGAACGCAGCCTTTCTTTGGTTTGTTCTGATATGCTCATCTAAGTGTGACACACAGTCGTTTCCATCTGACAGGTACTCTTGTATGGTTTGCCCGAATGAGGCATGGCTCTTTGCTTCTGCAAGAGGAATGCGAAACAAAAGCTTGATGACTTGTAATTCTGCGCCAAGCATCCAGTCGTGTACTAGTTTAGAGAGGAAGGTCGTCTTTCCTATGCCTGCTTCTCCAACGAGCAGAATACGTGGCGATTCTGATGAAAGCATCTTACTGAAGTCTTCCAGTGAAAGCCTTTCCCTTGTCATGCTACTTAGATTTTTTTCTCTCAGGAAAGGATTCCCTCTGAAAAATCCAGGAGTTCTTCCTTTAAAAGCTGTATCATCTTCTTTCTTTTTTAACGGGCCTTTAAGAAGTGAAAGGTTTGTGTAAATGGAGTTTATGTCAACTGCAGATTCTGGGTCTAAAGGGTCCGTCTTGACCTCGCTCAGGAATCTCGAGTAGTGCCTGCGTAGATCTCCTCTGCATTGGTTCTCTTCATCTTCCGTCAGCGGTGAGGCTGAATAATTCAAAGAAAGGGGATCATGCTCATAATGTTCAAAACGAAATATTGTGAGTAAAATATATGAGTAGAAAACATAAACTCGCCACGAGAGGAACCTGTTCACATTACTCAGAATGCCCTAATTAAGTAATTGGGTAGAAGAATCCTTGCATTCTGATTGGTCAGTTTTTACTAATGCATTTGACTTATGCATGGCTCACTTTAGTTTGATTTTTGTTCCCATTTTATAAAACAAATGCTGCACAGGCATATTTCGTGGATCGGTAAGAATATTGTCTGCACTCTTTTAACTTTGGAAATGGTCTAAAAACCATTCCAAAGTTAAACTCGTGCATCCAATTCTTACCGATCCACTCAAGCCTGTGCATCATTTGTATAATAATGTAATGCGTATTACTTTAATAATAATAATATTAATCCGTTCTTAAAAAGCGCAATCTTACAATTAAGTCTCAGTGCGCATATAATATATAGCGCCTAATGCAGAACAGCCCCCTAAGCGCTTATTATTA
>JBAMJV010005198.1:135000-221144 GCA_037951105.1 Echinarachnius parma
TTGGTTATTTCTCTATCTAATCACTATTTCAACAAAGCATCACATGCACAATATTTTATTCAAAATGGTTGAAACCGATGAGTGTTTAGAGAGCGCCCTCTTACGTTTTAACGGCTCTTTTTGAATGATAACATGATCTTTACTACGTCATTTGTAATTTTGTGTTCCTTTCTAGTTATAACTATTAGTTTGTAATGTAATGATGCAGGTTTTGGTTACTAAAATTCAGTTTCACTAAAACTGTACTCTCCTTACCAGAACTCAACTATCCCTTTAAGAATGACAAATAAACTATATTAAGATCTTTACAAACACGATTTGCATTTGAAATGACTATGAAGTGCATTATACAATGACATCAACTATGTAAATTAATAAACAATATAAAGCATAAGCAATACAAAACAATGGTATACATAAGAATATGAGTTGTTAGTGTCATGATTGTTTTATATGTGTTTAATTGCTATACAATGATACGAAATCCATCCAAAATATCATGTATTAATATTTCACCCCTTGAATCAGATACAGAGGGGGGTATGTGTGTGTGTGGGGGTGTGTGTGTGTGTGTGTGTGTGCATGTGTGTGTGTGTGTGTGTGTGTGTGTGTGTGTTTGTGTGAAAGGGGGAGGGGTTGGGGTCACAATATTCCCTATCCTAATCCAAATGCACAGCTCCTGATCCAATTAGTTTCCGCTTTATGTGGACTTCCAGCAGCTAATCCGCGAAGTTGTCCACTTAGGTTGTGTTCCTAGAAGGTCCTAGAAGACAGAAGCCATTTCTGGGGCAAATCAGGAACAACAATATCCCCTTGCTAACTTCACAATGTAACTTTTTAAAGAATTAGTAAGGGACTATATTTTAAACTTGTCATGTATTAAGCATTCAGACACACCTTGTCCATATTGTGTGGGTAATCCTCGATAATGATTATGTTTGGAGTCCATAAATCAATGAGCTAGGGTTGGTCCTGTGCCACCTCCACCCCCCCCCCCCCCCCCCCCCCCCCCCACACACACACACACCTTCTCCTGTATCAAATTTAAGGGGTACAATATTAATACATGATATTTTGGATGGATTTCGTATCATTTTATCGCAATTAACCACATATAAACCAATCATGACACTGACAACTCATATTCTTATGTATTTCTTTGTTTTGTATTGCTTATGTTTTGTATTGTTTATTAATTTAAATAGTTGGTGTCATTGTATAATGATCTTCATAGTCATTTCAAACGCAAATCAAGTTGGTAAAGATCTTAATATAGCGTATTTGTCATTATTCAGCATTTAGTTGCCTTTTATACATAAGAGCTGTATACGAAATTTTACGTCCGTGTATGACACATCACTATGTAACAACGTGTGACACAATAACAGAAGATGCTATAATAACCAACTGGTGCGCAGTACTCCATGGAAGACCTCCTTGAAACAACAAGCTTGTATCACCATGCGATATGGTGTAATTGCGCAAAATGTGTGATTGTGTCTTCATGAACCCATAGGCTGATACACACTATTTAGCTGCATTAGGGGTGTTTTTCTTAAAACCCGTCCTGTGGACTTTCAGTAGCTTATTGGCGGGGTAGGCCACATAGGTTGTGTTCCTAGAAGGTCCTAGAAACCATTTCTGGTGGCCAACCTTTTACAGCAGCCCATGTCTGAAATCCTTAAAAAATGGTGATTTGCCCCCTGGGTACTGTTTACCGAATAAAAAAAACGAATATTGAGTTCATATTGTATCACCGAATACTGATAGCCTGCCGTAGATTTGTCGCAGTAATATTCATCCGTTTGATCTTGACGATATCCGCACCCGTGTATACAGACGGTACAGAATTCATGAAAATTTGCGCGCGCTCGGCTCAACATGTCTGGTCGGGAAGGTTTCCCACGCGCGCTGGCCGGACGTGTTCAGCTACGGCAATTATAATAATGATTTTCAATGATAAATATATTCATACTAAAGGGACATTTGAAAAAATCTAACCCTATTTTATTCTTCTCTTACCATAAGCTAAACAACACGGCAGAAGAGAAACGAGGAAGCTCCAATTATTTTTCGTGGAGTTATACACTTTACAGGCGTCACTTTAATATTTTTTAAATCGTGATATTGAAATAAAACATAAAGCAACACTCACTTGTATCGATAATCTCGTGACTTCGTTCGAGCTGTGCGATCTCAGACGTGAGTACAAGACGATTGGTTGCCTCAGTAATGCTGGGATTAAACTTGCAATTATTAAAAGAAACATTGAGACCAAACAGTAAGGTGATTAAACATCACTTTAAATTCAAAACAGGACAATGTTGCATTGCTCGATGGTTATGATTTGTCATCATCATATCACTATATGTGTATTATATCGATTACAATAGTTCGGGTTATCCTTCCCCTTATTGATTTTACATCACGTACATTGCAACCCTGTTTGAGCTTGAGCATGAACCCAAATGTTCATAGGAGGCTCAGGATAACAATATGTGTGAAAGTTATCGGCATGAATATTCTTAACATTCGAGAATGTATATACAGTACATTCTTTTGTAATTTAACTAATAATAACATGATAGTGGCTTTATTGAGTAAGAACACAAATGTAATTAATTGATTTTGCTGACATTGTGATATCATTATTATGTGGTTCATTCGCATCGAATCGCTCCGGTTGAACTTATGATTGGATTCACCTTAACAAATATAGTTATACTTATATGGAACTGAAATCAAAATTTACACTCACTTGTATCGATAATCTCCCGACTTCGTTTCGAGCTGTGCGATCTCAGACGTGACGACCTGGCGACTGACTGCCTGAATGATGCTGTTGGCTGTAAAAAGAAACAAAGGCACTCAAGGATAATATGTCGATTGAGAACTACTTTGAATATACAGGGCCAGAGGGAAAATCGACTAATCAAAAAGCCCGTTATCATACAAAAGAGACATTAAAACACAAGAGGGCGCTTTCTAAAAAGGCATTGGTTTCAACCATTTTTCATACAAAATTATGCATGTGATGTTTTATTGAATTAATGATTACATAGAGAGATCATCAACAACTATTTAAAAAACACTTTTGAAAATTTTTGAAAAAGTGCAAACATTATTTTAATTTTTTGAAAAATCCAATTAAAGGCAATGGTGAGTGTTGGTCAAACTTAACTTTAGTAACCAAAACCTGCACGATTACGGTACAAACTAATAGTTATAACTTCACCATGCTCGAAAAGTATACACAATTACAAACGACAAAGTAAAACCCCTGTTATCATTCAAAAAGAGCCGTTACAACTCAAGTGTCAAATTAACTCTAGAGTTAGCCAGCGCAAAGCACTAGCGTTCTAGGTCCTATATAATACGGGACTGTAGTGCAGTGCGCGGTAATAGTACGTGTAGTATGTATCGCAACTCGCAAGCCCCATTCGTTCGCCTTTCGTTCAGAGTCGCGCTAACACACGGAGAGAAGTCCATGAGGCGCATATATCACTGATTGTTTGCGGAATGGACGGAAAAATCATAATCTTAATCCACCCGATAGTTGGATCACATATCGGAGAGTGAATTGCTAGTAAGTACGGTATCATATATATAGTTCTAAGCACAATTAGCGTGCACAAAAATATTTGGTTTCAGTTCTTTATTATGAAGACCTAGAACGCTAGTGCCTCGCACTAGCGTTCTCTAAAAAGTGATACCCGGGCGTCAACCACTTTTATATGATATTTTGAAAGCCAATTCCACAACAATTAGAGCATTTGAATGGGAATTATTATTATTTCCCATGTTTTTTTCGATGATCTTTCATATGGAATTGAAATCAGCCAAATCCGTTACAATTTATGTCGGGGGGGGGGGGGGCACTTTGGAAATTACCAACACTCACCATTGCCTTTAATTATTTGGGCCCCAAATAATTATTTGATCAGATACATTTATTGATATTTCAGCCGTTCCTGGGTCGATTTTGACAAAAAAAGGTTAGTTGTGCCATTAAAATTGCATGTTCTCTCAAACTGCCTCAATGATGCTGGGAAGAAACTGTTAGAATTATTGAAATAGACAGTGAGACCCAACGGTCATGTACGTGATTAATTATAACTTTGAATTAAAAACAGGACAATGTAAGCGGCATTGCTCGATGGTTATGATTTGCCATCATCATATCAGTTATAATATTCTTTCGATGAAATTAGTCCGGGTAACCCCCCCCCCCCCCCCCCCTCCCCTTCTACCTCCCCACTTATTGATTTGACATCGCATACATTGCAAACCTTCACGATTATAAACATAAACTCGAATGTTCATTAGGATGCCCAGGAAAACAATAGGTGTGGAAGTTGTCCGGATGAACCTTCCAGAAACTCGTAGCAAGTAGAATATAACTTATTCATTTTTAATCTAACTAAATTATAACATGAAATATAACATCTTGAGAAGGACAAATGTATACAATTGAATGCGTTGACAGCATGCAATCATTACAACGTGGTTTATTCGCATCGAATCGCTTTGGTTGAACGTGTGACTCGATATTTATAAAGCGCACTTATCTGCACAAATACCGTCATATTTATATTGAAGTGAAATAGAAAGTAACACTCACTTGTATCGATAATGTCCCGACTTCGTTTCGAGCTGTGTGAACCTAGACCATGGACCAGGCGACTAACTGCCTCAATGATGCTGATCATTGTAAACAGAAACAATGATACTCAATGGTAATATGATTGACTTTGAAACAGGAGGAACGCGTTGTGTCTTTCGTCGAATGAGAGTGAGACGGACCTAAACCGACGACTTGTACAGGTTTAATTAGTATTTGACAATAACACAAGAATCTGGGTAACCCCCCCCCCCCCCCCCACCCCCTGCGATTTGTTTTACCCGCGAATCCTTGTGAATTGTTCATGAGCAGTGATGTAGGCCACACATTTCAACCCTTGGTGAAAACTGTGCATCATACATTTAATGAATTAACCGCTACTGACCATGTATATGGAAAAGGAAAAGAAGAGTCATAAGACGCATAAGAAATC
Source organism: Echinarachnius parma (assembly GCA_037951105.1). NCBI lineage: Eukaryota > Metazoa > Echinodermata > Echinoidea > Clypeasteroida > Echinarachniidae > Echinarachnius > Echinarachnius parma. The sequence goes on from JBAMJV010005198.1 coordinate 140,055, forward strand.
CAGAGCTACCAACAGACCACGTACATTTTCGTTCCGTACCTCCTGATAGTCCCTAAAACAGAGACACGTGCATACGGGGATCGTGCATTTGCAACAGTAGCACCCAGGATATGGAATGAGCTTCACCAAAAATTGAGAGACGTTACAAAATAATACAGGTTGTTTGTGAAATGCTTAAAGACCTATTTATTGTTGAAATAGGCTGCAATGTAATTTTATTTATTTTTTCCTTACTTGTATAATTTGATGTATAACTTATTTTGTATTTGTCGGATGTAATGTTTTTTGTTTATTTAATTTGCTATGAAAAGCGCATAGAGAGATATTTTGTCTAGTATGCGCTATATAAATATACATTATTAGTACATTATCATTATTAACCGCTGATAGTCAGTATGTCATTATTGTACTTATATACCTCAAAGTCACCCAAACCCTAATCCTAGTTATGGATATTTATGAGTAGCCCCTGACCTACACCGCTGAGTATGAATAATTCATTGAGATTTGCTTTAACATGTACGGAAAATAAAATAGTTCCCCCACCTCCCTCCCCATCCGTGCTTTCGCTAAGGTCATTAGTATCCAGCTTGAAAATAAAATATAATATTGTAAGTTTTTGTTTACAGGTCACTGTATGTGAACAAAATGTGTATAAAACGATTATAGCTTTATTAAAGGTGCACCTGTAAAGTGTCAGATATTGTCCAAAATGACATTTAAGACTTCAATCCTGTACAACAAAATCATTGTAAAATATATGTCTGAATCATGTGTGAAAGTTTCATTGAAAAAGTACACTGCTTTACTGGTTAAAAAGGCAAAAATATGCGTCAGCTCTCACAACGAATTACTGTATGACGTGTATGAGGTTTATGACCGTTCATTAGCGCGTTTGAGCTGAATGATAGATATCGTCATACTAAAGGGGCATTTGAAAAACAAATCTAACCCTATTGTATTCTTCTCTTAACATAAGCCAAACAACACGGTAGAATCGAAACGAGGAAGCTCCAAGTAATGTTCGTGGAGGTAGGCACTTTACAGGCATCCCTTTAAAGGTAGTGTTGAGTATAGGTATTTCCCGAAACTTTTTAGAAATTTTTTTTAATTTAATGCTCGAAAACTACTTTGAAAAAAATCAGAATAGGTTTTTAAAAAGACGTTGGTGATAGAGATTCTCTATTGAATCATTATTTTAACAAACATTAAATGCCCAATTTTGTATGAAAAAAGGATTAAAACCAATGATTTGTTTAAATAGCGCCCTCTTGAGTGGTAACGGCTCTTTTTGAATGATAACAGGGGTTTTACTTAGTCGTTTGTAATTGTGTATACTTTTCGAGCATGGTGAAGTTATAACTATTACTTTGTGCCATAATGGTGCAGGTTTTGGTTACTTAAGTTAAGTTTAATTGACCAATACTCAACTATCCCTTTAAGTTTAACAGAGCCAAAACAGTGTCCCATGTATCATTTTTATGCAAATTCATACCAATTAGGTGGCTATTATGGAAAAATATGAGTATATTTGAGTGTACTCCCACAACCCCCCCCCCCCCCCCCCCCCCCCTTCAATTCAGTGGCAACAGGTTCCGGTAAGTATTGTATTAACACAAAATAAACAAATGTTAAATTGCCATTTTAAATTCATTATTGTAGCGACATTTTGAGAAATTCTTTCATCATATTATTTTCTTATCAAAACAAAATAATATTATCATAAAGAGGCAAGGTACACATTAGTAGATTCCCATTTGGACTTACCTCTATGAAACCCCTGCTCGGTTCACCAACACGTGATAACTTCCCAGCTACGTCATCATGGTCATGTACACGTGACCTCTCGATTGGTGAAGATCCACATACGTTGGAGACCTGTGTTCGTTTCGTGAAATGTTATGCCAAATCCAAGATATGTTCCTTTATTATTATAACCAGATCAAACGCTGCTCACTAGTAACTATTAAACGTTCAATATTTGAATAACGCCGATGTATGACTGTGAAATGTCTGTTACAAATACATCAATACAGAGTCTGCTTTAATATCACCAACGAGGTACCAAAGCTTTATAGCAATTGAAACTGCCAATGCAGTTAAACTATCGAAGGTTTAATGTCACGTATTGCATACATCGCACTTGTTGACGTATGAGCAATATAACAGCAAGAAAACGATCGAGAAAAATGAAATCCTTGGCTCAGTGAGCATGGATTTATCATAGCTAGTCTGTGCAACAATGGTGTTTTTCAAATGTCAACAAACTCGGCTCGTTATCGCCCATCGTTCAATGAGTGTTTTTTTTCTTCTGTATGACTATCAAATTGGTACAAAGTGCACATACTATGTATAAATAGCTCCCCCCCCCCCCCCCCACCCCGTAAGCTGCAGTATGCCCCAAAATGAGTGTGTGTGCATTATTTAGTGTACATGTGTGCATGTAGGCCACTGGTTTATAGCTCTACGGTACAACACTGTTATAATATTAATGACATACATTGTCACAAATGATTCTTCTCACACATAAGATGTGGCAAGAGTGGTAGAGCGCTCGCTCTCAAGACGGGAGATCCCGAGTTCGAACCCGGAGTATATATTATGCCTATTACGATTATCCTTCAGCAAGACAATTGATCCACATTGCTGCTCTATCCCCAGTTGTATACATGGGACTGGTAGGAGGTGAAAGCATTCATTCGAACAATCTGTCCAATGCCCATGATCCGCTTGGAAGGAATGCTCCACAGGGAGTGGAGATGGTGCACACAATGTGTGCTGGTTCGCATAGTATCCTATGACCAGGGTAATATTATCATTGTACAGCGCTGTTATAGATCATATTAGGCGCTATTAAACATTGAGTAGTATATCAATATCTCCTCCATCGAATTAACCATTTGCAGAGGGCAGTAACCCTCTTAGATAAAGGTCTTTATTTTGCAAGCCTGCAACGAGATATGAAGAATTATACAGCTTGCTTTTCTTTTCATGATTTAGTATATAGAATATGGCTATGATGTAGACTAACATATGTCCTTCAAATGAATTAAACTATTTCAAGAGTGAAATCCCTTATTTTATATGATTGTCCTTTATTGACAAGCCGTTGTTTATACCACCTGCAACGATAGATGAAAAATAGTAACATTTGCTTTTCTTTCCATGTCCAGTATACAGTATAGCATATAACTATGATGAACACCAACAATAAATCCCTTTTCTTGTTTTACTTGAGACTGCATCTGACATTCTCAATGGCTCCATTTTGCCATAATTATCTAAGCAAACTCTATTTTAGTTGGTCATGTGTGAATACTGTGATGCATGTCAGACATGCAAGGTGATGTTAACATGGGGATTGTGTATGAATTAGTTCGCGATAAGTCAAACTGCAACAAGCACAAATGTAATGGTTTAAAGTTGAAAGGGAAATTAATTATGAATATGCAAAGGGATAATTACAGGGTTGAAATAGATATAATAATGTTGAAATAGTGTTGGTGTATTCTATAATGGTCACGATATAGTATCATAATTATACGGTCTGACGGTATATTAGAGATGGTGTACTTCTGAATAGACACAATAGAGTATCATCATCATCATAGGACTGACGTTTAGTAGAAGGAACTCGGTGGAATACGGGTTATACTGTCTTGTCAATCTTCTCATCATTCTCACCATGTACTGATTCAATTACGGAATGATTACCAATGCTCTGAAACAGTGCACAGTATTCCAATCAGAACATCGTTTGCAAAAGTACAGGAGGACATATTTTAACATTCTAAGTATATTATGGACACTTATTGTTGCATCAAAAGATTCAGGTTAACGTTAAACACATAAAAACACATTGCGTTATCATATAATTTGACTGTAGGCTACACGATTGACACGTATAGTATTTACAGGTTCGATTATATTCCGCTTTAAAAATGAATCATTTTTCATTGGTGTTCGCTTTAGAATATTTCGACTATTGTACATTTAGATTTGATACGATTAGCGAATTTATTAAGTACATTCCATTGCTTTGTGACGCAGTTGATTTGCGTTTGAAATGAGATTGTTCGCTCTGCCGATACGTCAATATTCATGCAGCCTGAATGCACAATTGATCTGACATTTCAAGTCAATCACTTACAAGCTGGGCAATTCAACCACTACATTCTGCGTTGAAATATGAATGTTTAGTCTGCCTTCTACTAATACATTATTCGATAATATGACAAGCTCAATTTACAAAGGCGCTAAATCAACCTGTTGAACTTTGGAGATGAGCATGTTTCTTGGTCTTAGTTTGTAACCATGCCTTCGATAAAATTTCAAGTTGTCGTTCCATATTTTATTTCGATTGTGTAATATGTAAATATTAAATATATTATTTTCTGAGCACTTTTTACACATTTTGACAATGTTACTAAATCCCTGTAAAGCTACATAAGTTATAGTAATGTACTGATCATATTATTCAGGCAACAAAAAAGTGACATACGGGTTACCCATGTAATTTCGGGTAGAGTCGTGTTACATCCGGACAAATTCATATCATTTTAGGGCGATCCACCCTCATTATCGGGCAAATCGTCACATATTCGGGTAAGATCATGTTTTTCGGACCTTACATACAAATAACATACTCTTAGGGCATGGAAGAGTCGAAATCGTTTTTTTTGTTTGTTGTTGTTGTTGCCTGGCATGTGCAAATGGGAGGTAAAATTATTCTGGCAAAATACCTCAGGTTGTGCAAGGGCTCGTGAGTTTAAACTGAAAGAACGTCGAACTTCAGTCATACAAAATGTACATACAAACTTTTCCACTGTTGATAGAACAAATTATATATACTGTTGTTGTTCGTTACTATGAACATCTAATACAATTGTGCGAGGTCTTCTGAACTTTAAATTGCCTCGTTATCTGTATTGAGTTGTACATGCATCGAATTCTGCTTTGTACTTGTGAGAAAGGAACCTGTTGAAATAAGAAACAGTTATGTAGTGTGCTCAGACTTATATTGAGGGGAGGGGGTGCACACCTAATGTTTTTCTTAACTTGTATACAGATTATCTCTTCACGGTTTATATTGTTTTAATAAATTATTAGAAGACACGTGCCCCCCTCCCCCCCCCCCCCCCCCCCCGCCCCTATAGCTACGCCCCTGTCATGATCACACACATAATATATTTTGCCTCGTTTTGCCTGGGGAAATGTTATTCATTGGAGAACGCGTCATGCTTTGCGCATTGTGTAAAACTATTTCTATTTGATACGATCTGTTGATTTATGAAAAGATATTACATCGCTTTGTGACGCCGTTTATTCGGCTTTTTTCTAAAGTCTAAAGGTGAGGTTGCTTGTTCAATACGTTATTATCATACAAGCTATATACTAAACACAAGTATGTATTCCACCTTCACACATATATCACAACCAACTCTACGTCAATAATACAGTAACATTATGAGTATTGCTTTGACATGATATCGTATGTAGTGTATTGCATTTTAAAATTCCCCGTGAGTATGTCACGTTTTTATGTATATTACGCAGTTTGTAATGGCAGATGTATTTAACATATTTGAACTAATCGTTCATATATTTACAACTCGGCTCAACTTTTATTTGTTTTCTGAGCTTGCACCGCATTGCTTCATTGGCTAGAAGACTACGGACAACGTGAAACAAGTTGATATTGTTTATAAACATCGAACACATCATGCACAATATTTCTGTATTAGCTTTTAAAAATATTTTATGAAATGCAGCACCTATACAATAGTCATTGTGGAAATTAGAATGTTAAATCACGCGTGAGCCTTCATTAACAACCGTAAGCAGCGCTGTCGTAGTATATCATAATATGACACATTAACTTATTCTCTCCAAAGTAATATTTCGTGTAATATTTCGCCAAACTCTTCATTAGTATGGGTGGTTGCACAAGTATGCCCTGTTAAAATCATCACATGATTGTAACTGCCACTCAAACAGACATTACGATACTGCCTCGGTGTAGTCGAATAATAGTAACACAAAACGTTAAATAGACACCGTGATACCATAATGCTTATTGAGGAAATTTGGCCAAATTTTGGCCAAAATTTGGCCAAAGTTTGGCCAAAATTTGGCCAAAGTGTCCCTATAATGCCACCATACGATACGGATGTGTAATATAATATAACACCTTTTATAGTCGGTGAATGTGTTAGTTAAAAGTTAAAGTCTTTCCCGTACCAATGTTGGCACATAAGGCGGCGCCTATCTCCGTTTCAATAGCCCTAGGCCACACGTCTACTAAATGTAGCGAAAGTTACAGAAGGGGGCTAGTCCTCTGGTAACTCGTGTGATTAACTTTCCCTTCTCCATTCTATAAATGCCGAGTGTCTGGCTAGAAGGCAGAATGTACCATTTGTAAAGTCTTTGGTATGACCCGGTCTGGGTTCGAACCCGGGACCTCCCGTGCATGAGGCAGACACTCTAACCGCTAAGCCACCATGCTCGGTGAATGTGTGGCCGGTATCAATTACATGCCAACTCATGCATTGTTTAAGTCACATTGGCTACAACGGTTATGAATGTATGCTGTGTGATAACCCGCGATTTGTGTAGATGTCGTCATTACAAACTTTGAACCCCCCTCCCCCCACCCCCCCGTTATAATAGTTCTTTGCTTAAACTTACACAAAGATGTTTTGAGACGGAATCATTTAATAAGTATGTTACTACGCATAAGTGAATACATAGTATACACGCTGATCGATTACCCGTGTATCCTATTCATCGTTCCAATGTTCGTCTCCAGTAGTTCTTTATCGCCTTCCCCATGTTTTGCTACAGCTAAATATCGTCATAGGGTTTTCCATAGCTCAGTCCGTAAGAGCACCGGTCTAGCAATCCGGAGGTCTCGGGTTCGAATCCCATTTTCTTTGCTCATTTTTAATCACATTATATATTTTTGGTCAGTTTCTTTATATGTTTGAATTGATACAAAATATATTGAAACAGTCATGTTTAATACAAATCTATCAAGTCTTAAAGGGATCTAGTAACTTTGTTGACATGTGCAAAAAGTGATGAATGGTTGATGCAATGTATATTGTTGTTATCTCATATGTCCACAGGATATTGTGTGAAAATTTCAAGTCAAATGGACATTGTATGGCCAAGTAATGAGCGAAAATGCAAAGTGATATTCAGTAACTCACTGCACTCACTTTGTACACAGAAGAAAAACTCGCCCGGAGTTTTACTTCTCTGAATACTTCAATCATACATATCTTTGTAACGAAAGGGAAATTTGAAAAACCGAAACCTGTCCCGTGATTTTATTGTTAATACGAATACAACAAGGTATAAGGGAACCGCTAGAATTAGAATTTTATTTTGAGGATTTGGACAATGTTACTAAGTCCCTTTAAAGAGTGAGCATATCATAATTATCCGATGAAACATTATACAATAACTCGGAAAAGGAGCGAAGTTGTTGCCATCAATAGTTCCTTTGATTTTTTCGCAGAATTACGTCGAGCTACCGGACGGTGGTAAGAACTTAGTTGCAGCCGAAATCAGTACGAAATATCGTTATCAACGGCAGTTATGTAGTTCTTTCAAAATAGGGCAGACACATTAAACAAATCATGCAAATACAGATCTCTCATTTGTATCACAAGAAATTAAGGGTGAACATTTTGCTATCGACCTTTTATTTCTATTTGTTTCGCATAAATACTACGAGGTACCGAGTCTACGTCCTAAGCTACCACCTAGACCACATCAGTTCCCAAATGAAGACAATAGGGTCTTTTCGCTAGGTGGACGAGAACGAGTTTCCCGTCCTCAAACGACAGTTTCTGTAAGTATACAGGGTGGCCCAGAAATAACGGAACGGGGTATTTGCCATTGTGAAGATACGTACATAATAGGTTCACTGGATAGATGCCAAACAAAAAACTACTTGACCAAATTACTGCTGTTGATATCAAATTTCTTTTTAAAAGATTATCTGTCCAGTGAACCTAGTCTGTATGTTTCTTTATAATAGAAAGTACCCAGTTCCGTTATTTCTGGGCCACCCTGTATAAGCAAATAATATGCGTATGACGTAATACTCCCCGTTGGCAAGCTCCGGCATAATTAGCTTGCCGGACCTAGTTACTGTTTTTAAGCTTGTCAACGGGGAGTCTATACGTCATACGCATATTATTTGCATACATCACAGAAGCGGTCTATTGTATCTAGTCAACCCGTCCTGTTCACTACCTGTTCGCTGCCTTTCAACCACTTTCGCTTTTAGTCAACACTCATGCACATACATACACTTTCACACATACACATGCGCACCGAACACTTAAATACTCAAACTCCAACACAGACACACACACACACACATATATACACACATTCAATCACACAAACACACTTACACACACGTATACACACACGCACAAACATCCACTCCCGAACGCACGCACGCACTCGCACTCAAACAAACACAAATGCACACAAACACCCCACACATGCGCACACACAAACACAAACCCTTACACACGCGTATACACACAAACACAACATTAATAAGACTCCCACACAGACGCACGCACTCGCACTCAAACAAAAACAAACAAACACATATACACTCACAAACACACACACGCACAAATGCGCGCACACGTACACACTGCCACAAACGCACACATTCAAACACACACGCATACACCAGTTACATAATCCACCACACATACACATACACACGTATAAAACACACACACACACACATACATGTTGATACTTCTCTGATTACGTAATTCTGAAGACGGTGCACTGGATTTTCCGACGAACCTCAAATCGGGCATGAACTAGTGCTCAGATTGGCCAGACGACGAGAGAGAACGTAAGTGACATAATTTCTCGCCTAAATGACGTCATTTCTTCTAGTAGGGTCCACAAATATGGGTGTTCACTGCAGTTTGGGGTACAATTGTTTTACTTGGCATACAAACTCCTTGGATCAAAAGAAGAAAATTTATCCAAAGAGACACTCTGTATCAATTATGGAAATTAGGCCTAATTTGCATAGATACAGAGTGTCTCTTTTGACGAATTTTCTTCTTTTGATCCAAGGAGTATGTATGCCAAGTAAAACAATCGTACCCCAAAATGCAGTCATGGACCCCTTAACCACCCCACTACTCGTCGTCCCCAGGTTTGCGAAAAGTCCGTAATAACACCTACGAATCAATCGACGACACACACAAGTCAAATGGGGAACGTGCAGACGAAACTCATTTCAAAGAAATGTACGACGAAAGAGAACTTGTCACAAACACTGTAAACATTGTCATGAGTAACTATACTTGCGTTCCCGACCCTTTTGCGACCTCCATCGATTCTGACAAACTATCTACAGAGAGTGGAGAGAGTATGGACTCCGATAAACATGGCTACGTGGTCAAAGTTTCATTCGAGGTGTTTATTGATGGTGATGTCCCTGGGAACCGACAGGATGAGTCTGGATACATGGTACCTGATGCAGAGGGCACGAGTGCATACAACTTTCCAGCGAAGTCAACATCTGTCACTGACGATTCTGGGAATATCTTACATGAAGATGTAACGCCGGTTGGTAACAGTGATTTTTAGGAGAATGAACGGAGAGTGTTGATGAGAATAGCTACACGATTCCGAATAGGTGCTCTCCAGATGGTGACCAAAGCCGAACATTATATTGCAATGAACAATCCAGGACAATGTCAACACACCGTGAGAAAGAGAGCTCCAAGATAGAAGGAGCTCAGAGGGATGTTACAACTTCCGTAGATCCAGAGAAACCAAGGGCGACATCTCGATGACCAAGTTTGACATCGAGCGAGCAGAAGAGGAGACTGGCGATGTTCAACCACTGAATCATATCTACCACGACTCTCATATCTTTACTGAAGACTAAGCTACACTAAACTTCTTTCGTATGGAATGACGCCTCCTTTGATTCGTCGTTCGTAAGAGCCGGAAAGTGGAGGGCTGGATTATCTCTAGCCATACATTTCTTCAATTAAGTTAGGGGGGAACGGAGAAATCAGATTTAGACGCATAACAATTGCTAGGGAATATGTACGACTTTTATCATAACTATTATCCAGATTTAGATTGTAGTGAACAGCTAGATCAAGATAACCTATCAAGTTAATGCAAATTCGTACCGATTTGCATGTGGTACTGTACAGTTGTAATGGACCTCGGAGTAGAAATGTCTAGTCTCATGGGGCAGTATGAATGGTGGTCTATTTGTATTATTAATTGTAGTAGATATATTGTTATCAATTGCGTCAAACTAAAACACGTGTATTTCGAGGAGAGGAGATCTTCATAAAGTCTCAGATATACAATTATATCAGCGGTAAAAATGAAAGATGTAAATGTCAGAGGTGGAAATGTTAAGGTGAGCAATTCACAGGAAAAACTGCGGGTTAATGAACAAATAAAATGACATATATAAATAGACAGGGAGGTAGTTAATTGATTAAATGTTTGCATGATGATTAATAGAGAGGGGTGTAAACGGAGGAGGGAGACAAAAAGGGGTGGGGAAATAAATGGAGAAATATTCTCTTATTTGTGTACAATGTTAAGGTTTGCACGACAATTGCAAACAGAACCAACAAATATTACAGTTACACACAATTACACATACTTCAGCGTAAATGATGATGATGCGGATGATGATGACAATGACGATTACGGTATTTTGATTATAGTTATGAAATAATTGTTCCTTCATGTATATAGCGCCTTTCCGTGTTTCGACGCCCACGGCGCAGCATTATAATCCCGGTCATCGAATACACTGCAATCAATCCACCATTGGGGAGCACATTTCACTCTCTGGGGAGTGTTTCAGCCAGGCACTTTTTATCATGACATCAGGATCCGGAGCAAACAATGCAAAAACGTTGGTCGCATAATATCCTATAATAGTTTAATAATTTTACATTCTCTTTGGCTTTTGCTTAAGCTCAATCATATCCGTCGCTGTTCATTTTCATTATGTTTCAAATGTTTTCGTCAAATATGTTAGTTACTGCAAAAGTTCTTTGTTATACGATTTTGCTTGGTATTGACTGTAAAACATACGTTGAGATGTAAAAAATGGTATCTGTCAATCATATGATGTGAGTTGTTAAAACAACTGCAGTTTAAACCGATCTTGCTTTTCACCTACAGGATGCATTTTCTGTTTAAAAACTATCCATCGAACGTATCCCTAAGTTATATTGTATCATTCGTGTTTGTGTCAGATTAACAAAGAGTCGGGCTAACGATGCATTGGGGTTGATGATCGTCGCCAAAACCGATCGTGGCCGAGACCGAGAACACTGCTGGGTTTTGTTTATGTTGTGTGAGGGGAGACGGGGGTGGTCGTCGCAAACTTCATTCGTGCCAAGACCACTGGTTATATGGCCTTCAGCAATACAAATTCGACCTTTATGAATGACTTTTTAAAATTTTGTTTTTTGTATTATTATTGTTTTTTTTATTTGTTATATATTATTATTATTATTATTATTATTTATTTTATTTTTATTTATTTATTTATTTTTTTTTGGGGGGAGGGGGGGGGGGGGTGCGTACTAAACGCAACCCCCTGGCTAGAGGCATGTGACATATATCTGGAATCTGAATGTGGAGTGTTAGTACGCGGGTTAATATTTAAATTTAAGTTTAAAGGGGTAGTTTAGTTTTGGTAGAGAGGGCGCTGCACATCACAATTTTCTTGTGAGGTAATGAAAAACTGAGTGTCGAATTTGAGAGAACATGCAATTTTAATGGCAAAATAAACTTTATTTGGTCAAAATCGACCCAGAAACGGCTGAAATATCAATAAATGTATCTGATCTTATAATTATTTGGGGCCCAAATAATTAAACGATTTTTAGAAAAAAATAAAAAAAATGCTTGCACTTTTTCAAAAATTTTCAAAAGCGTTTTTTAAATAGTTGTTGATGATCTCGCTATTTAATCATTTTATCAATACAACTTCACATGCATCATTTTGTATGAAAGATGGTTGAAACCAATGCCTTTTTAAAAAGCGCCCTGTGTTTTAATGGCGCTTTTTACTTAGTCGTTTGTAATTTTGTATACCTTTCGAGCATGGTGGAGTTATTAGTTTATAATGTTGCTGTGCAGGTTTTGGCTACTAAAGTTCAGCCTTACCAAACTAAACTACCCCTTTAAAGGCATCTAGAAACATGGTTCAAAATCTTAACATCCAATTGGAATTCCTACGGTTCTATCTTGTTGTATTTGTTTTACCAAAAGAAGCATGCGACATTGTTCAGTATGTCGAATTTTTCTTTCGTGTAAAAGATATTACGGTTAACGTGTTCATATGTTAAACTATCCAATGGATAGTCATAACCATGTACAAAGTCATTGCAAAGAGTTAATGTATAACACTTTTGTGTCATCGAATACACTGCAATCAATCCACCATTGGGGAGCACATTTCACTCTCTGGGTAGTGTTTCAGCCAGGCACTTTTTATCATGACATCAGGATCCGGAGCAAACAATGCAAAAACGTTGGTCGCATAATATCCTATAATAGTTTAATAATTTTACATTCTCTTTGGCTTTTGCTTAAGCTCAATCATATCCGTCGCTGTTCATTTTCATTATGTTTCAAATGTTTTCGTCAAATATGTTAGTTACTGCAAAAGTTCTTTGTTATACGATTTTGCTTGGTATTGACTGTAAAACATACGTTGAGATGTAAAAAATGGTATCTGTCAATCATATGATGTGAGTTGTTAAAACAACTGCAGTTTAAACCGATCTTGCTTTTCACCTACAGGATGCATTTTCTGTTTAAAAACTATCCATCGAACGTATCCCTAAGTTATATTGTATCATTCGTGTTTGTGTCAGATTAACAAAGAGTCGGGCTAACGATGCATTGGGGTTGATGATCGTCGCCAAAACCGATCGTGGCCGAGACCGAGAACACTGCTGGGTTTTGTTTATGTTGTGTGAGGGGAGACGGGGGTGGTCGTCGCAAACTTCATTCGTGCCAAGACCACTGGTTATATGGCCTTCAGCAATACAAATTCGACCTTTATGAATGACTTTTTAAAATTTTGTTTTTTGTATTATTATTGTTTTTTTTATTTGTTATATATTATTATTATTATTATTATTATTTATTTTATTTTTATTTATTTATTTATTTTTTTTGGGGGGGGGGAGGGGGGGGGGGGGGGGGTGCGTACTAAACGCAACCCCCTGGCTAGAGGCATGTGACATATATCTGGAATCTGAATGTGGAGTGTTAGTACGCGGGTTAATATTTAAATTTAAGTTTAAAGGGGTAGTTTAGTTTTGGTAGAGAGGGCGCTGCACATCACAATTTTTTTGTGAGGTAATGAAAAACTGAGTGTCGAATTTGAGAGAACATGCAATTTTAATGGCAAAATAAACTTTATTTGGTCAAAATCGACCCAGAAACGGCTGAAATATCAATAAATGTATCTGATCTTATAATTATTTGGGGCCCAAATAATTAAACGATTTTTAGAAAAAAATAAAAAAATGCTTGCACTTTTTCAAAAATTTTCAAAAGCGTTTTTTAAATAGTTGTTGATGATCTCGCTATTTAATCATTTTATCAATACAACTTCACATGCATCATTTTGTATGAAAGATGGTTGAAACCAATGCCTTTTTAAAAAGCGCCCTGTGTTTTAATGGCGCTTTTTACTTAGTCGTTTGTAATTTTGTATACCTTTCGAGCATGGTGGAGTTATTAGTTTATAATGTTGCTGTGCAGGTTTTGGCTACTAAAGTTCAGCCTTACCAAACTAAACTACCCCTTTAAAGGCATCTAGAAACATGGTTCAAAATCTTAACATCCAATTGGAATTCCTACGGTTCTATCTTGTTGTATTTGTTTTACCAAAAGAAGCATGCGACATTGTTCAGTATGTCGAATTTTTCTTTCGTGTAAAAGATATTACGGTTAACGTGTTCATATGTTAAACTATCCAATGGATAGTCATAACCATGTACAAAGTCATTGCAAAGAGTTAATGTATAACACTTTTGTGTCATCGAATACACTGCAATCAATCCACCATTGGGGAGCACATTTCACTCTCTGGGTAGTGTTTCAGCCAGGCACTTTTTATCATGACATCAGGATCCGGAGCAAACAATGCAAAAACGTTGGTCGCATAATATCCTATAATAGTTTAATAATTTTACATTCTCTTTGGCTTTTGCTTAAGCTCAATCATATCCGTCGCTGTTCATTTTCATTATGTTTCAAATGTTTTCGTCAAATATGTTAGTTACTGCAAAAGTTCTTTGTTATACGATTTTGCTTGGTATTGACTGTAAAACATACGTTGAGATGTAAAAAATGGTATCTGTCAATCATATGATGTGAGTTGTTAAAACAACTGCAGTTTAAACCGATCTTGCTTTTCACCTACAGGATGCATTTTCTGTTTAAAAACTATCCATCGAACGTATCCCTAAGTTATATTGTATCATTCGTGTTTGTGTCAGATTAACAAAGAGTCGGGCTAACGATGCATTGGGGTTGATGATCGTCGCCAAAACCGATCGTGGCCGAGACCGAGAACACTGCTGGGTTTTGTTTATGTTGTGTGAGGGGAGACGGGGGTGGTCGTCGCAAACTTCATTCGTGCCAAGACCACTGGTTATATGGCCTTCAGCAATACAAATTCGACCTTTATGAATGACTTTTTAACATTTTGTTTTTTGTATTATTATTGTTTTTTTTATTTGTTATATATTATTATTATTATTATTATTATTTATTTTATTTTTATTTATTTATTTTTTTTTGGGGGGGGGGGGGGGGGGGAGGGGGGGGGGGGTGCGTACTAAACGCAACCCCCTGGCTAGAGGCATGTGACATATATCTGGAATCTGAATGTGGAGTGTTAGTACGCGGGTTAATATTTAAATTTAAGTTTAAAGGGGTAGTTTAGTTTTGGTAGAGAGGGCGCTGCACATCACAATTTTTTTGTGAGGTAATGAAAAACTGAGTGTCGAATTTGAGAGAACATGCAATTTTAATGGCAAAATAAACTTTATTTGGTCAAAATCGACCCAGAAACGGCTGAAATATCAATAAATGTATCTGATCTTATAATTATTTGGGGCCCAAATAATTAAACGATTTTTAGAAAAAAATAAAAAAATGCTTGCACTTTTTCAAAAATTTTCAAAAGCGTTTTTTAAATAGTTGTTGATGATCTCGCTATTTAATCATTTTATCAATACAACTTCACATGCATCATTTTGTATGAAAGATGGTTGAAACCAATGCCTTTTTAAAAAGCGCCCTGTGTTTTAATGGCGCTTTTTACTTAGTCGTTTGTAATTTTGTATACCTTTCGAGCATGGTGGAGTTATTAGTTTATAATGTTGCTGTGCAGGTTTTGGCTACTAAAGTTCAGCCTTACCAAACTAAACTACCCCTTTAAAGGCATCTAGAAACATGGTTCAAAATCTTAACATCCAATTGGAATTCCTACGGTTCTATCTTGTTGTATTTGTTTTACCAAAAGAAGCATGCGACATTGTTCAGTATGTCGAATTTTTCTTTCGTGTAAAAGATATTACGGTTAACGTGTTCATATGTTAAACTATCCAATGGATAGTCATAACCATGTACAAAGTCATTGCAAAGAGTTAATGTATAACGCTTTGCCTTGTTGTTCACGCGGCCATATGACGTATACAACACCCAGTGGACATATCAGATAAAACAATTGCTGCTGTGTATATTTGTGGGTAGTTGTTTATGAGTAACAATGAAGCAGATTTGACAGGTACGAATTACGAATCACAATTAACAGTAAACTTGTACATTCAAATTTATGAAAGAATATAGATACATATGTAATATAGAAATCGTGTTGAGAAATAAACGAAACGAATAATCAAACAGTCAAGAATAATTGTAATCGCTTTATTTAGCTACGTGTTAAGCTACGTGTCGAAACCGTTGTCACCACATAAGTATGTAATAATGAACTACTAGTAATGTGTCCGGACTAATGTTATTGTACTGGGTGAATGGCTTTATATCGAGAGGATATTCAATGTGATGGGTACCTGACTTTTACGACGAATATTTTCAATTAAATCAGGATAATTTAGACACTCTATTACATTTATATTCAATATAAAATCATGCAAAATATACTCAATTTATATGCATACAAAAATAAACACATTGACGTACATATCATCAGCACTGCTGCTGTTATGTTGTCTTCATAGGCACGATATTTCGAACTGTTATGTGTTTAATACACTCATATAGATGACTGTCTGACGTTTATAACACCTTATAAGTAGTAAACAACATTCAACAACCACCACCACCACCATGGGACCACCACCACGGAAAAATATTGTATATGTACACACGTAAGACTCTTACTACATCAGATGTTTATTTGAAACTTTGAATCACAATACAAACATTAACCTCCGAAAAGTTCGGCTGACATCTACAGCCTTCGTCAGCGTTGTGACATGTCTTGACCTTCGTGACTTAACGATTGATCATCAATTACCAATACTGATGAATGTCATGGTATAAATACACATGTGTAATACATGGTTAATATAACATGTGATACCCACTACAGGACAGGTAAATAACAAAGATGTCACATTGCCGTGATAAATGGGAACAATTCAAGTGATAATTACTTACTCTTAATACAATTGAAGAGTTTAATTCCAAAAGGCGCTAAATCCACTTTTGGAGTTTTCGAGTAAATCAATGTTTTTTATTAGACCACTTTCACTTCTTTCAATGATTGAGAATTTCATACATAATGAAAACCTATCATAACACATTAAAAAAACACTCCTGAAAGAAATCCTGCTATAGTAGTTATTTTTAAATATTTTTTCAAAATAATTTTTTCACCGGATTTAGCGCCTTTTGGAAATAAACATGGATTTAGCGCCTTTTGGAATTAAAATTTTGAGGCATGATATCAGAATATACAGGTTATACGTATGGTTGGTTATAGATTAAAAATGAATGTTATCCTGTGATGATTAGAATTATTTTAGAATATGAATCAAGGTTATAATGACCTGTTACATCCATATCTGTGCCCTAACACTGTGTAGCATTTTACTGTACCACCGTCATTCAGCACATTCCACTCAGATGCCAACCATGCATCATGATCTTCTCTCCAAGCAGTCCAAGCACAACTTCAATCATCATGTTCTCACTTGTTATCCTAATTCAACACATTTCAGAAAATCAGAAAAATAAGGATATTAACCAGATCCACAGTAACCATGGAAACAAAATAAACAAACAGTAAAGACGTAATGAATTATGATTATCTTGCAAAATTGCTTTACTCATTCTGAAAAAGCCATTCAAGAAAATGACACAAATAAATCAGATATTGATAAAAATCATGTCAAACTGAAACAAAAAATTTGAGTTAGTATCATGCACTGTAACGTGCACAGCGTGTTATGGACATCGGTCGTCGCGTCATGGACACCGACATGGGACATGACTACCGAGATTCGCGGTCGCTGTCACCATCCACCAACCGTGGTTGAACTTGACGTCAGTCGTCGCGTCATGGAGATCGACACGGGACATGACGACCAAGATTCGCGGTTGTTGTCACAATCCACCACCAGTTGTTAAACTTGACGTCAGTTGTCACGTCATGGAGATCGACGTGGGACATGACGACCGAGATTCGCGGTTGCTGTCACCATCAACCACCGGTTGTTAAACTTGACGTCAGTCGTCGCGTCATGAAGATCGACGTAGGACATGACGACCGAGATTCGCGGTCGCTGTCACAATCCACCACCGGTTGTTAAACTTGACGTCAGTTGTCACATCATGGAGATCGACGTGGGACATGACGACCAAGATTCGCGGTTGCTGTCACCATCCACCAACTGACGTCAGGTGTCACGTCATGGAGATCGACGTGGGACATGACGACCGAGATTCGCGGTTGCTGTCACCATCAACCACCGGTTGTTAAACTTGACGTCAGTTGTCACGTCATGGAGATCGACGTGGGACATGACGACCGAGATTCGCGGTTGCTGTCACCATCCACCAGCGGTTGTTAAACTTGACGTCAGTCGTTGCATCATGGAGATCGACATGGGACATGATGACCGAGATTCGCAGTTGCCGTCACCATCGACCATCCGTGGTTGAACTTGACGTCAGTCGTCGCATCATGGAGATCGACACGGGACATGATGACCGAGATTCGCAGTTGCCGTCACCATCGACCACCGGTTGTTAACTTGACGTCAGTCATGAAGATCGACGTGGGACATGACGACCGAGATTCGCGGTCGCTGTCACAATCCACCACCGGTTGTTAAACTTGACGTCAGTTGTCACGTCATGGAGATCGACGTGGGACATGACGACCGAGATTCGCGGTTGCTGTCACCATCCACCAGCGGTTGTTAAACTTGACGTCAGTCGTTGCATCATGGAGATCGACACGGGGATTCGCAGTTGCCGTCACCATCGACCATCCGTGGTTGAACTTGACGTCAGTCGTCGCATCATGGAGATCGACACGGGACATGATGACCGAGATTCGCAGTTGCCGTCACCATCGACCACCGGTTGTTAATTTGACGTCAGTCATGAAGATCGACGTGGGGCATGACGACAGAGATTCGTGGTAGAAGTTGTTATCTATCGTCGGTTGCGAACTTGACGTTGGCTAGGACGACCGAGATATTCCCTATTAATAGAAAAAAAGAAGATAAATTAATGCTTATTGTTTGAATCACTTTTTCTTAAGACTTATGGCTTATTGAGTTATGCACGGTCATATGGTCAACTCAATCCACATCTACAGGGTACATATTCCTGGTAGGACGACTCAATCCAAAATTAATTTCAAAAACACACACTAACCATATTGTATTAGGCAATGGGTTAAATGCATTCAACTACACAGGGCTTTTATTGCTAGGCACTGCTTGTGCTAATGCAGGCCTAATGCCTATGGCATGCTATTCAATATCTGCATTGCAGTTTTCACTTGCCGCTAGCGAGTACTTGCATAGTACAAGTAGCAGCTAGTAGCACTCGTGTCTACGACTACGGCTACAGCTACACCACATCTACAAAGTCAAAGACAAAGTATTGTAGTACGCCACTGTATTATTTTTAGGTGCCGCAGATCTATAATAAAACGGATCAATAACCAAATAGATACTGTACAATTAAAACCCACTTTCTCTTGAGAACTAAAAGTATTTTTTATTTCATTTTATACTGTTTATATTGTTCTAATTGGCGATGCTCTTCCATTTTACATGTAATATGACACTTACAATACTAACACGAAAATGAGTGTATGGGGCAATACTTACCAAATAGGATGTCGAAGCTCAGAATCTTCTTCATCTTCTTCTTCTTCACAGAATTCATCATTCCTCAGCCATTTGGGGGGGATCTCTGGTTGTGTAAATAACTATTCTATCCTTAGTCATTGGTGTGTGTCCTTACACAACGCTTTCAAAAGGAATTAAACCAGACAGAATTACAATGAAATGTCAGCGATCAGGCAAACGGCGTTTCTCTAGTACGTATAGGCATCGTCTGCTACGCTGATACTGCGCTCTGATTGGTCAAAACGTGCCTGTTTGATCACATGATGGATTAAGCGCCTTTTGGAACTAAACAATTTTGGATTTAGCGCCTTTTGGAACTAAACAAAATTTTTGATCCAACTTTTTTCATATTTCTAAAAATTATTTTGAGGAGTTAAATGGTTATTTAAATGCACATGTTTGATGAGCATTTAATCGTGCAAGAAAATCCAATTTGATGAAAAGTGGATTTAGCGCCTTTTGGAATTAAGCTCTTCAATTGTAATCTGTATACGAAACAAATAAAAACCAATACGGTATACCACGACACTCACTAACAATACAATTATGTTAATTTTATATTTTATCTATACAATTGGTGGTTTATAATTGTCCTTACATATGAACAGGATTAATCTGCACAGGCGTTTATAGTTGCTCTCTGTTTGTATTAATTATGCATACTGTCAAGGTGTAGTTCAATTAAAAGATGTTTATTGACTAATTCAATTCAATTTCAACTGTGGTGTTCAATAAATTATGAACATGATACACATATGTACATATTTACAAAGTTAAAAGTAAGTAGACATGGGCAAATCGAACAAATAATGCAAGATTCTGTCGCAAATGCGTATTGACAGCTTGTAACACGCCATATGAAGTAACAGCATTAAAGAAACTCACAAAAGTGAAATTATCGTTTACATAGTAACATTACAAAATACTAACACCGAATCAATGCAGTTACACAGTGATGGGTGGTTTCATTTTATGACAATTGTTTCAGCCCCTGAAGAAGATTCTGCTAGGATCGATCATTTACATGATTTACTTGAGATGATATTAACTCTCATTTTAATAAACAGGCGTATTATAGTAGATGACCAATTTCCAGCAGTATTTTGCATCACAATTGCTTTAAAAACTAATCAAGAAATAGTCACTCTTAAATAACTATTTACAGACAAAGTAAAACAAAACATATCTGTTTTATATGCACGTTAACAAACACAATAACATACCAAGTATCACTATTTATGTGACCTTGTCTTTATCATAGCTCAACGATATATCGTTAAGACACTCGTTTGTTCTGATGTTCATCTTTACAATACCTCATTGATATCAAGAACCACTACAACAAAGATCGTGGTACATTATGTACACATAAGACTTGTATATCCACACCTCCAAACATGACGCCCCAGTCGGCAACCACTTCAACCTACCTAATCACTCCATTTCTGACATGATTCTACAGGGAATAGAATCTCTAGGTAACCGCCCGGACACACTCCGCTCCAGCAGAGAGAAGTATTGGATAAGACGTCTCTGCACCATTCATCCCCGTGGTCTCAACATCCAAGAAGGCAGTGATTAACCTTTGCATCTCTCCCCTTCACCGTCTGAACCACCATTTGTTTGTTTTCACCCCCCATATCGATACTTTACTTTGTTCTATATACCATTCATATTCTTATTTCCCATTTTATTTTCCCCACATATTCATTTTAGTTTCCTTTGAGATTACATTATATACACTGTCACCATTCATACACATAATCATGTCAGTTTATTAATATGTTATACTTTTTGCATTTAATTTCTCTCTATAGGTACACTGTCCATAGACATGGGCCCTTGTAAAAATTTACCATGGTATAGTACCACGGTATACCATGGTAAAACCATGGCACGGTACAATACTATGGTGACACGGTATATTGGCCCAGGTTCTGTACCATGGTATACCGTGGTACTATACCATGGTAATACCATGGGTACCACGATATCACAGTGGATACTATGGTATGGTATGGTATAACCATGGTACTACCGCGGTAATGCCATGGTACTACCATGGTCAAAATATGGTTACCATGGTATTACCATGGATTCCATTGTATTACCATGGTACTACCATGAAAACCATGGTTTTACCATGGTACTTTTTTGTAAGGGTAGGTATAATGCATGATTCATACTTAATGTCATGTACACTCCATGAAAGGGGAATGATACAGATTACGAATTGCTATGATAACTTTTAACAATACATACTAGTGCTAACTTATTATTCTTTCTTATTAATACGATGACAACAACATAATACCAATTTACCACGATCGACAATCCCTGAAAAAATGTGATGTTGTTCCTGTGATAGTTGTATCAGATTGGCTGTGTTGTCCTATGATATGAATCATTCATCACTGCCTACAGGCCTTACAATAGTTGACCTCTTTGTGTATGAATGATGCATACTGTAAAAGTGTAGTTCAATTAAAGATATGTATTAACTAACTTAATTTAATTGTAATTGTGATGTGATCAATCATAACAATATTTACCTATTTACAAAGTTAAAAGAAAGCAAACATTGGCATATTAAACAACATAATGAAAGATTCTGCCGCAAAAAGAAGCAATAGCGTATCGACAAAACACCATATGAAGGAACAAAATACAATGTGGTGTGTTGGGGATTGCAAGTTCAAGATTACAGTTCAATATCAGAACAATGCGTTAGATATTGAATGTAGCTTGCATTTGTCCTCATTATTCGGCCATAACGTGGTTTTGAACCATTTTGCACTTCTTGCACGTGTCAACACAGTTACCGGATCCCTATACTGATACAGATTGTTGGTGTTGCATAATGAACTCAATCTCGGACACACCGAGTAGAAGAAAAATAACTAACCCATAAATAAATCAAAATTCATATTGAGCTAGACAGCCGTTGACATTTTGAGAATGAAATTATACGATTTGCGACCACTCATTTTCCCTATAACATTCATCACAATTAAGTATGACATCAGGCGATTGCACAATACAT
Source organism: Echinarachnius parma (assembly GCA_037951105.1). Taxonomy (NCBI): domain Eukaryota; kingdom Metazoa; phylum Echinodermata; class Echinoidea; order Clypeasteroida; family Echinarachniidae; genus Echinarachnius; species Echinarachnius parma. Next base: position 162,567 of record JBAMJV010005198.1, read on the forward strand.
CATGAATATATGCACGCATATAGGTTCACCTTATTGGACTTAGTTATCTGCTTATAATGAAAATAATAATGGGTTAACGCGATACAACGCGGAATTCACGATGAATATACCTCAATGCTAATTTCTAAAAGCATGATATCTGAATACGTTTTGCCGAAAATCTGCAGACTTTTAATCTGTTTGAATGAATAATATGAAAGCACGTCGTTTGCACAGCATGTTACCCATGCCTGCCATGAGTATGTAAACTTTAGACAAAGTTCAGTAACATATTATTACCACAGTACTGGGCGTTATCGTATCGGTTCCCTGATGTAAAGGGGGGGGGGGGGGGTGAAACATTACAAATCAATTTAACTCCTTGTCTAAAGAGGATGCGAGCACTAGAAAGAACACCGTACCATACCGTAGCATGCTGCAGCAAATCATGCGCTCACTATATTTGTTTTCAGATGTGTTGCATTTAGATCATTATCTCATACCGCATGTAATGTGTTAGCATAAGAATTTGTTTTAGTATTATCTTGATGAACTATCATTGTTATAAATAAACACAACGATAATGCGAATATACAGTTATTCACTCTACTAAATATGTCGCGACTGTTTCCTAATAATTAAATTGCTTTTTAGATTGTAACATGTTTATTGGTGAAATAATAATTACTTATTACAACATTTTAGTTGTTGATTTGAATCGGTATCGTGTTGACGAGTATAACGCTAACGACGTATTTCAGCATACATTACTCTTGTCGTGTAGGCAAGTCGTTTGACATATAATCACCCCTTGACTATCATGGTTCATACTCGATGATCATTACTGAGAACAGATCGGCAACGTATACTTGAACAATCCTCTGAATATATGATTCCGCGATCATCTCATCATCATAGAAATATGGCAAACTACAATAGATACTAATTTCAAGATTTAAGACTGTAAAAACATTCCTGCCCCTCTCTCCTACCAATGTCCATTCTCCAGGATCGTTACTGTGAACGGATGGTCAACGATTGCCTGATCCATCCTGGTAGACAGGATTCCATCCACCAGTCCTGTCATCATCCAAGTAGTATAACGTACAACACACACATCACGTGGAAGGCGTGTGACATTCCGACCCCCTTCTCCTACCACTGTCCATGCTCCAGGATCGTTACTGTGAACGGATGGTCGACGATTGCCTGATCCATCCCGGTAGATAGGATTTCATCCACCAGTCCTTTCATCCAAGTAGTATAACGTACAACACACACATCACGTAGAAGGCGTGTGACATTCCTGCCCCTCTCTTCTCCCACTGTCCATTCTCCAGGATCGTTACTGTGAACGGATCGTCGAATGATACCTGATCCATCCTGGTAGACAGGATTTCATCCACCAGTCCTGTCATCCAAGTATTATAACGTACAACACACACATCACGTGGAAGGCGTGTGACGTTCCGACCCCCCCCCCCCCCCCCCCCCCTCTCCTACCATTGCCCATGTTCCATGCTCATTACTGTGAACGGATCATCAAAGATAAATTGATCGGTCCTGTGAACATATGCTTCCGCGAACCTGTCATCATCCCAGTTATCCTTCGTGTTGGGCTGTGTATTAACAAAATACAAAGATATCGTGTCACTCATTGTATGATGTTATAGCCAAAGAACTGGAAAGTAGCAGACCATGATGTTTGGCCACAAATTGTATACAATAAACAATCCCATGTATTTTGACATTACCATTTCACAATAGAGTTAATGACACATTTCAAAATAAAATTAATTACAATGTGCAATGTACATCATGATATTTATCTGGTGTGCTGGTCTCGAATCTAGGTAATTCCAGGTGTTTATTGTAATTCACAATGAATGCTATCAATACATGCATCGTGGGTAGTGGGTACATTGGAAAAAGCGACATGGGACGAGTTACACTTTGACCAATATGAAAAACATGCAGCGGTCATGTACGCTTTATAAGAAATGTTAACATCATTACATGGCCCTCGTATTAACATTAGCATTAATTTCGAGCTGCGTATAGACAAAGTGCAAAGTGTGTAAGTCACTCAAATACAGTCATGAACTAAAATGTAGAAGATGATTATCGTTGGCTATAAATTGCATAAATCATTACAAGCCAATGCACGCTTGCAGTCCTATTACATAAAGGTTAATGATAATAAAAACAAAAACTCAAACGACCATGTACAATCCTGCATAGTGTTTCCAAGGATTATAAGGAATAGAGAGAATGGGGGAGACCATAATATGACATGTGAACGCTTGACATGGTTGTTGCGTCAATTGCATGTACATCTTGATCTTCATCTGGTATTTCTGCTGTGCTAACTTTGGAGGCTGTATATAACCTCGAGTGTCAATTGTTATTCATGGATACTTTGAACAAAATAACATGGACCGAGCTACATGTTGATCTTGAGCAAAAATGAAATACAGTAGTTAAAGCTTTGGCTTAAAGTGATTTATACGGTCTTTGTTACAATCAACCAACAGTACTGAATTCGAAAATCCACATGAATATTGTACTCTGATGTTTGGCATACTATAGCATAAGACTGAAATAGGCTTTTATCTTTAACATTTCTTGCTCATTATGGAGATATAAATGACTGACATGATTTCAATTGAAGTTGACGTCAATGAGCATGATTAGCGGAAGGTGATACAATCTGACATGAATTTGTATTTCTTTGACGAAAGATGTATTGGTCAAAGATTAAAGTCTGCATTAGACAAATATTGGTCAAAGATTAGTGTCTCAAATATTATAGAAATAACAACATATGAAGATAATGGATCAGTTTAATACAAATGACGCATGGTGTTCGCACTTCTGAAAAGGCAGCGTCCCGCCAAACACGACTCAAAACATCTACACGACACCCATTTAGTTCAACGAAGATTGCATACTGGATCGATTGTTTTGTGTCGGCGTGTGGCATGTCATGTTGTTGTGTCGTAGTAGTCGCACATACATGTATGTTCAAGGTGTTGTGTCGGATTTGGTGCGAAGGCATCTCAATTCATGACCTTCAACTTTTTAAAGAAATGTTTGTCTAATTATGCCTCACTGTAGCTACGCCACTGATCTCTGGGGTTTTTCATGCAAATCATAAGTTAAAGTTAGACTCAATAAATTGGACTTGAGATCATGATAAGCCATTTTTTGTTGTAAGAAATGTATAACGTCACAAGTATGTGCACATTTTTATTGTGAAAATGTTTTAATTCCAATGCTATGAAGCCTTTTTATAACTTTAAGTCCAACCTTAATAGTTCAGCTAAAAATCTTTGTGAAACATCTCCATGAACTTTGCCAAAAAGGCATATGTACGTGTATGTATTATGATACTGTAGAAAAACAATGCTCACCTCGCCGTGGTTCAATGTCGCCCTCTTGCGGTTGGTTGATGAGATTTGCTCGCACAATGAGTCGAGTTCAATTACAGTGGTGCCGCACCGTGTCAGGCTGTTTGTGGGAACAAGATACGGACGTTGGAACATGGTCGTGTTGTATCTTTGGTAATATCATTAAAACCCTATTTTTTTTTAGAATCAATGCATAATGATTAATCAACGTATATTCAAAAAGCGATACATAATGATAGGCACAAGTTGCTTTTATTTTTTTGCTACTACAATGTATAATTCTATATTTTACCGAATTCATTATCAACATTATTAGACGGATACAGTTTTGTTTGACTTGTCAGATAATATTCAACAATAAAATTAATTGATCATTCAGTGCATGTATTGTCCTTCAAGATGATGCACACAGTATGGGTTTAGTAAAACGAGTTATAAACATCTTATGTTTTTAAAAGAATCCAATATCAACCATTAAACATATAATTATGTTTTCCCTCAGTGATTCATGTGCAATTAAAGTATAAAAAACAAAACAATAAGGCCGTTTTTATACATTCAAAACAATCTAACCCCAGTAAAATAATAATTGATAATTTGCACTTTTCCTAATTAATATCTTTAAAATCGTATATCTCGTGTATACACAGTTACTTACAAGTAATGTTTTTGATTAAAATTCAAATGGTATCTTTATTTTAAAATGTTGATAATTGCGTAATTAAATTCGTATAATGTCTACTTATGGTTCCGCTTTTGATTTTAAGGAATCTAGTAACTTTGTTGACGTGTGCAAAAAGTGATGAATGGTTGATGCAATGTACGTATATTGTTGTTATCTCATATGTTCACAGGGTATTGTGTGATAATTTCAAGTCAAATGGACATTGCATGGCCAAGTAATGAGTGGAAATGCAAAGTGATATTCACTAACTCACTGCACTCACTTTGTACAAGGTTTCTTATCTGAATACTTTGATCGTACATATCTTTGTAACGAAAGGGAAATTTGAAAAACCGAAACCTGTCCCATGATTTTATTGTTAATACGAATACAATAAGGTATGAGGGAACCGCTAGAATAAAAAAAATATTTTAAGGATTTGGACAATGTTACTAAGTCCCTTTAAGGTGGATAAGTGTTGCATTATTATTATCATGTTTATGTTAATTGCCATCATTCCAACTCACGTGACAGTATCCAGCCTTTTGTGGTTTCTCGCCACCTGTAGTATCTCCCTCGCCTCATCATCTCCGATACTGATGTCCATGATCCCCAGCGTGGTCAGGTTAGGGGATGACGTCATGATTGAGATACAGAGCTCAGATGTGAGTACCATGGATTCATCGCAGTAGGAACTAAAATCTGATCTGCATGTAAATAACGCACACAGGAGTGACAAGTTATATTCAGTATGGAATGGACAATTACCGTCTATAGATTGCCGTGAACACTTCATGTCTACTCATGTTCAATCGCCAAGCACGAATTTAGACATAAGAGAGGTAACAACTAAACCAATGTGTCGTAAGGTTGGGGCCATTATAACGGATAGTGATAACGAATTTTCGTATGACATCAACATGGTGGTGATAACTCCTTCGATTTATAAACTAAACACGAACAATATTGCATACTAAATGAGGTACTTTCAAGAAAGAAAGTGAATCGATGTATCAAACGGACAACGATAAACATTATCTGACAAAAAGAGGCTATAACATCAGAACATGACAAATACAATACAACACGTTAATTGCATGGTGCTTACCTCATTAACATGCGTATTTGTTGTAGCGTGCGTGTGTGTAGGAGAGGGTGGTAGGGCATTTGTAAATCGCACTGATTCACATATGGCTATGCAAAGGCGATGATTAGTTAAAAACTCGTTCACTACGATATTCTGAAATCTCAATAGACTTTGTACACAACCCATTTGGTTCCCGTAGTCAATGGGACGTAATTAATCTGGAAATTTTCTCATATTGTTGCAACTTGCTGCATATAATGACATCAGAGTTGAAAACTCTAAATGATCACTGTATAATTTGTGCATATTACCAACACTACAAACATAAGTGTTAAATACAAGAGTAAGTGTTTTTTTTATTCTTCAAGTTCAGGTTCTCTGTGATTCTCAATAACATCAGTATGATTATGCAAATTAACGATACTGCAAACATAATTGTTAAATTCACAAGTGAGTGCCCCCCCCCCCCCCCCCCCCAAGTAATAAACAGGTTATCTGTGGATAATAACATTTGATTGTATTATGTTACCTGTAGGCAGTGAGATACACTTTGGTGGCAGATGAAAACTTCTTCAACGTCGTTACGTCATCAATCGTGACGTCACGGGTGAAATCAAGCTGGACCTTGTGGACCTGTGAACACTGTGTAAATAGACCAAGCTGGGCGAGATGAGGGAGTGACACGTCATCCACTCTGATCTCAGTTACCAGGCTAGGAGTGCTGATATTCTGGAGACAGAATGGTGGGTAAAATGGGATATCACATAAATTAATTGCTGTGTTGTTGACATTGTCTCTCAGGATAAACAAAATTTGAACATGATATTGATTGCTTTCAAACCTTTTAAACAATTTTTGATAACGCTTATAGTACATATCACTTGTTTCCGTGTTGCATAGGGTTAACAGGAAATAAAAAGTAATACATAAGTGTATGAGGTTAGATTATTATTTATCAATGCATGCATGAATATACAAATATCATAATGGTATTGCTTAAACGCGTCAACAAGTTTTAATTCAAGAAATAGTGAACCTGAAGGATGTCTGAAATCAATGAATGCTTACACCCATGCAATTCGTTTCTGAAGAATGAAAACAGAATTTAAGTGTATTTTTTTGCGGCACCCACAACTTGTAGACCATGAGTTATATGATGTAGAATCAATGCATTATGAAGCATATCCAAAATGGTTCTTGAAACGAATTGTCTTATTCTATACAAAATTCCATATTTTGTCATGACTGCATGCACACATTTTGTACATGTTTCTACCAAGTTGATTTAAACCTGGTATACATAATAGTATATATAAAGTATACCTGGTTTCGGTTCGATAAATTTGTTCTTTAATTATAGTTAACATTCCAGCCATAATTATGTTATACGTAATATCAAGGCGTACGCCATATTAAAATATACAATTACATGTCCCTTCTCCATCGCGAAGTTACTAAAATCATTACAAATGATAGAAATACATGCTACTGTGCCCCTTCCCAATGATCACTTTATCAGCGCTACGCAGCTGCTTCTTTGTAAATAACCTTTATCAGTACACACCTGAGTAGACGACGTGTGGGGTGATCCCACCGATGCCTCGACCCCACCCTCAGGTTGACTCGTGATCTCAGCAAACCTGATGGAGCGAAGAGTTCGGAGGGAGAGAAGATCTCGCAGGTTTGTACGCGTTAATGACGCCTCTACGATTATCAGCGTATTGACCTTTGGAAGAAATATAAATATGTGTGTATTTATGCGTCATTATCAGTTCTGGTAAAACAACAATATCGAAACACATCTATACGTATACGATTTGCAGCGACAATTTTGAATTACTGTTTCTTACCGAAGGACACCTTGAAGCCATGTCCTGGCATGTGATAGTGCAATCTTAAGAATAATTATGCGGATAGCGTCGGATATCTTGTACAAATGTAAGTAAACACACATTAACCCTTTAATATAAAAAGGAAAAAAAGGTTAAGGGTCGTAATTTCAAAACAAACTTAAATTTTGCTATATCTGATTATGAATGATATATCAGTGCATTTATTACAATTCCACATAACTAGAACTTACTAATTACCTGACATTTAGTTTGACAATTTCTGAATCCCAAACCCTGTGAATAACAACATTTTAATCCAGATGAATGTTTGTTTTATTACACGTGGCGTATCATGCTTATCGAATGCTTATACAAATTTGAATCAAACAGTAGATGTAGCCTAGTACTACATGTACTAGTAGCCTACACATGCAACCTCTCCTCGGTATATGGCAAGCTATGCAATAATATTATTCAATTCAGTTCATCTCGTTATGTACACAAAATACACAGATGCGACAAGATAGGAAACGAGTGATCTAATCACTGAACTGATGTACCTTTAAGTAAGAAGAAGCATCATCAAGCCGTCCTTGGCCGGGATCATGCAGGGATAAAGTCTGGAGAGACGTCATGGAGTAAACCCCTGTCAGCAAGTCACGTGATGCATCCATACTCTGTATCTGTCTCGTTATATATAGCTTCTCAATCTGCAAACACAGGAAAACAGGTGCATGATATAACTTGGATGATAAACTATTGTAATTGTAAGTTAGAATACAACAGTATTAGTCACTCAGCATGTTCAACAGTGTCCTTATCTAGGCGGCAACAGGGACTAAGATCAAGTATGAAGACACGGTCTGTGGACATTATATGAGCTGATTGGGCGATGCAGGAAGAGTGGGGTTTCCCAACATTATGAAAGATCCCCACGTAGGATGATTCAGAGCGATGTTTTATATAACATTTGCATCCCCAATGTTTGCTTGCGATGTACTTCTCTGTAAACTCTGTACACTTTCGCGTATATAAATGATACCATGAATACTACTTCACAGTAAAGTAGATATGAACAATTGGTGTGCACCTTACATAAAGGTGGACTATTATACTTTCTACTTCATTGGGTCTTGGAACAAACAAATACAAAAAGAGGTAAATCAGAAGTAAACGTGTGCATCTCATTTCTTTTAAACTTGCCATCCAGTCTGTGGGGCGTTGGGGTAGACTGTCCGAAAAGGGTGAAACATGATCCCGAAGTAAAAAGTATGCAATGTATTTATCCTGGTATTCGAACAAGAGGATTAGCACAGGGTTGGGCACGGAGGGTTCTTCCCTATAGCTGCGTCATCGCTGATTTTATACACTGCATTAAGGTATCATGTGTTATCCGACTAGTTGAGGAATTAGCAACTAGAAATGATCATGATCACATCTCAGCTGGTTTAGACTTTGTGTAAGATTCAAATGATGATTGTATAACATTGAGAGTGTACCGCAATGGGATGAAAGGCACGTTGCTAATTCCATTGCAAACGAACATTTATTGTAGAATAAAGGAAACAGACGCGATACAATATCTACATTTGCTTGCGAGTTTAGATGTAAACAAAATAAAACAAATAATATGATTCATTTTGAACTGCTCGTTTTTGTCCACCATTATTCACTTGTTTCATTATTCAGGTATGTTGATTAGGAGTATACAAACAAAAACACAATAATACCAATCCTGATGATGCATTAACATGGGGTAGGGATATACGAGTTGACATGAACATGGTGAAGGAGGTGGGTGGCTCATACTTCACATACTTCATACACAATTAATCCGACCTGGGAGCTATTACCCCGATACATAATTGATGCGAACAGATTGTAACTGAAATGAGCGATACGATATTTCAAAAAACATGTTTTTTTTTTAGCGAAGTAATTTACTGCCATGCATAAGTATGTCCGTACTTCTTAACCTTTATGGTTTGTACTGTGTGCGGTAAATTGTGCGTTATAGTGACCACCCTTTACCTATTTACAACCATAAATTCATGAATCCATTCGCTATGCATATGAATAACATTATATTTTATGAACTACTCGTACATGGTCATACTTATAAATAGCGTTTCGATATTGAATAGATTACCAATGGAATCCACAACCAATTAACTTGATTTATATCAGCACAAACACAATGTATATTGCTCCAAACCAACACCGTCCCCCTGGTTGCGAGTGAGCCCTCCAATTGTCCATCCATTCCAAGAACTACCAATTGTATTTACGTAATGCATTTCATTACAAATCATTTAGCAATATTTACCTGTGCAATACATGTAGTAATGTACACCATAATACAGTACTAACACTAATTCAGATATTTGTGCAGTATGGATGTAAATCGTTCTCAAACCCTCAATTGTTATGTAAAATGTATTTTTATCGTGAACTACACTACCTTCCAAAATTAGACAGTGTTTAAATATTAAAACAATTTAAAAATAAATGTTGAACCTTTGGAAACACAAGAGATGTAAATGTAACAGAGCCCTCTTTTCCCCCTCGTATATTTGTACAATTGTATGAACGTTGATAATAAATTCAACTCAATTCAAAATCAATAATGAGGCAGCAAATACCTTTGTTTGTTGAGCGAGCTGCGGTATCATTGAGAAACACGAGTCGTGCAATGTGCTCACACGCAGGATCAACGTGTTGAGATGAGCCATGGAGAAGAGGCATGTCACCAGGTTCCGGGATGAAGCGGGACTGAGGTTCTCTCTCGAACCAAAGAAGACCTTCTCCACCTAGGAGTTATATTGTATACACATGTTTATAAATGTTTATGCACCAACAAAGACATGTGAGAAAAGTAATTTCTTTAAAAATGTTACACTGTGGATTAAACGCATAAAACAGGACAATGATATTATGTTAGCTGGTGGAGACTGGAATTGTGTAGAAAATGGAACGATTGATACATATGGGATGTCGCATGCCTATGTTTTAATAGAAGCAATGAAAAGATTCCAAAAATGTAATCAATTAATAGATATATGGAGGAAATTCTATCCTAGCAAAAAAAAAACAATTTAATTGGAGACAAATATCATTACGTATTTTCTCTAGACTTGATATTGGTTAATTTCAAAAAATCATTCATATTTGGTGTACTCAACAGATATTAGACCTGCCTTGAAATGTGACCACAATGCTATTTCACTGAAAATTAAAATAGCTGATGGTAAACGTGGTAAAGGATATTGGAAGTTGAATAATTCTCTTTTAAATGATGTGAAGTACGTATATGAAATAAGACATTTAATACAACGTGTACAAAATTAATATTTTGATTTGGATGCGCAAATGAAGTGGGAACTGTGTAAATCAAAGATAAAAGAATATAGTATAAAATATGCAAAAAATGAATAAAATCAAAAGAAAATGTATTATACTAAATTGGAAAAAGATTATAAGGATATATGTCAGACTGTTGATGAAAATCCTGATGATGAAAATGTTAAAAAAGTGAAGGCATTAGCAAAACAATTAGATACTTGGTATAGTTATAAATGTGAAGGTGCCTTTATAAGGTCAAGGGATAAATGGTTAGAACATGGTGAAAAATCATCAAGATATTTTTTACAACTTGAAAAATCTCGTGGAATTAAGAAGGAAATTGATTGTGTTAAAGTGAATGACAATATTATTTTTGATAGAGAAAATGTTCTTATAAAAATACGAGAATTTTATGAAGATTTGTATTTAGAAAAAGATGAACAAATGGACAATTATGATGATTATTGTAATGATTTAGATTTGAATACTCTAACAGATGAACAAGCAGATGAATGTGAGGGTGAAATTGAAGAGGGAGCATGTTGGAACGCTATCAATTCTATGAATAGTAATAAAGCTCCAGGGGCGATGGGCTCAATGTAGAGTTTTATAAATGCTTTTGGCATGATATAAAGGAAATACTCATTGACAGTTTAAATGTGGGGTTTAGAAAGGGAGCATTGTCCCCTTCACAGTCACAGTCTATCCTTACTTCGTTATATAAAAAAGGTGATAACGCGTCTTTACACAACTGGCGTCCAATTTCATTACTGAATATCGATTACAAGATCGTGGCTTCTGTTTTATGTCAACGTGTTAAAAGAATGATTTCACATATAATATCAGATGATCAGTCCGGATTCATAAAAGATAGAGCTGCAACTGAAAATGTTAGATTAGTTCAAGATCTTATTGATTACTGTAAGACTTCAAATACAAGTGGTGTAATTATGTTTCTTGATTTTCGAAAAGCGTTCGATAACGTGAAACATGATTTTTTATTAGTAACATTGAAAAAAATTAACTTTAAATTATCATTTATTAAATGGGTTAAAACATTATATAGTAATGCTTGTGGACGTGTACATAATTATGGATGGCTTTCGCAAAAGTTTTGTATTGAGCGTGGAGTTCGACAAGATTGTCCATTGTCGGCTCTTTTATTTATTATTGTTGCAGAAGTGTTAGCCACAAAGATAAGGCAAAATGATTTTATAAAAGGTATTGAGTTGATAAATGATATTAAAGTGGGTCACATTGTAAAAGAAATTAAAATCGTTCAGTATGCTGACGATACTGTAATATTTGTTGATTCGGAAGAATCAGTGAGATGTGTTATGGAAGAAGTAAATAGATTTGGTGATAATGCGGGTCCAAAAGTTAATTGGGATAAATCGGATATAATGGTATTAAAAGATGATATAATAATAGAAAATTTGAAATGCAGTGATGCTCCAGTGAAATGTTTGGGAGTTTTTGTGGGTAAAAATAATGACGAAATTGATCGACTAAACTGGGCGGGAAGAATTGAAAAGATAAGAAATATTATAAATTTATGAAAAAAAGAAGATTAACATATTTTGGGAAAGTAACAATCATAACATTACTAATAGCCTCACAATTTGTATATATTTCGACGGCTGTACCAGTTCCAAATTACATTTTAAAGGAATTGAATGGGTTGATATTTTCATTTTTATGGAACTCTAAGATAGATAAAGTTAAAAGAAGTGTTATTATAAATGAGGAAATAGCAGGGGGTTTGAATATGGTGGATATGGATTTGAAATTAAATTCTTTACGTTTATCGTGGATATCCAAATTTTTGAGCGATAAGGATGGAGCATGGAAGATATTGTTTTCTTATTGGACAAGTAAGATTGGGGGTTTCCCATTGTTATTAAAATATAATTGTAATACTAAAGACATTGTTTTACTTGCAAATAAATTTAAGCTACCCGCGTTTTATTTGGATTTCGTTTGTATATGGAGTAAATTACGATTTATTGATTTGCTACATGTAACGGAAATAGAAAACCAAGTGTTGTGGTATAATAGTAATATAAAATGTATAAATGATATGTTATATTTTCAAACATGGATTAATTTAGGCATCATTAAAGTAACAGATGTAATTAGAAATGGTCAATGGTGTGAATTAAAAGATATTTTTCCAGACAATATAGCAAGTAATTTATTGTATAATTTCAATTTTGTTAAATTGAAAAAGTCTTTTCCGAAATGTTGGTTAGATAAACTACAAGATAGAGCACCGTAAAATAATAATAATGAGAGTTTGTTTGAAATATCAGCAGGAAATTCGATTGATATAAATACTATGAAAGCAAGACATTTTTATTCTGTTCTTATAAAAATGAAACGAACGAAGCCACTATTTTGTATTTATTGGCAAGCCTACTTTGCATTACCAGAAGATTTTATATGGAATGATGTTTTATTATTTAAATTGAAACAAATATCGGTTAATACAATTAAGCAATTTAATTTTAGACTCCTTCATAGAATATTACCTTCGAAAGAAAATTTATTTAAATGGAAAATATTGAATGAAAATAAATGTGATGTTTGTAATTGTTTTAACACAACATTGCACATGTTATTACGTTGTAAAGCGATAAAAATCCTTTGGAAAATAATAGAAAATATAATTTTTCATATGTATAAAATAATAGTTCGTATTGATGAAAAAGTTATTATAATAGGTGTGCAAAATTTTGCAAATGAAAATTGGTGTATTAATTTTATTATTAATATTACTGAGTTTGTCATTTATAGAAATTATATTGAATTTATGAATGATAAGGCAAACAATCATTTTAAAACCAATATATTATTGAAAGAGGTTAAAATAGAAATAAAACACTTTTTGAATTGTGCTTACCTTCGAAACAAATTAAGAAATGTAAAAGGAATATGCAAATTATATGAACACTTTTAGTTTATAATTTTATTAATTGTATAATTATGTAAATATTGTTTTCTGAAATAAAGTCCCTCGTAAGAGGTAAAATAAAAAAAATAAAAATATATTGTATACGCAAACAAATATTCAATTACACGGTCATGACCGTGGGAGAGCCATGTCGTGGTATGTCTGTGTGGGTAATTATCTTTCAATATGAAGGTCATGGGTTCGATAACTAAACTTCAGCAATAAACAATGACATGTCCTTCAGATAGAAAACTCTTCCCTCATTTGCAAATCTTCACATGGAAAATAGGCAGCCGGTAGGATCAGAGTACAATGCATACGGATTATACCGCTGTGTGTGCCTTTATAATTATTATCTAAATACAAATCGCTCTTCAAGGAGAACAGCCATTGGTTAGTACCGCAACTTATAAAACGCGTTTATACAGTCATGTTAACTGACGGTGTCATCTTGTATCGCTGTTTAAGTCCAGCGCATATGCATGTTGTGGGTGGTAAAGATAATGTTCTTCTTAAAAGCCACACGAAGGTTAAAAATAACCCCTCCCCCATACATTAACATAAATAACCATATCACAGTACACAATTGATACATGATTTATCTACAACCAAATATTACATGTTTGTAAATACATAATTTTACCTTACATAACACACATGTGTAGCTATTGGAAAATTAACCTTTGTCCGGTCTCCAAAATAAACTTGCCAATTCCATGCAATGGACATGATGGACCCAAAACAGCGGCGTAGCGTAGTCGGACTGATTGGGGCGGAGGGGGCACACCTGATATATTTCCATAAATGTCGATCCTTATGTTGCATTTCCTCTTCCTTCATATTATCGGGGGAACGTGACGTGACCCCCATCACCCCCATCACCCCCCCCCCCCCCCCACCCCCGTTGCTACGCCACTGGACTCAAAGATAGTTTATGATTGTTCTTTGTGTCAAGGAAGATAAAGGTTTTCGCAGCTCCTCTGCTTCTTGTCAACACTCATACGATGAACATTCCAATGTTGTGATTTAATATTTTAGTGCTTTGTTTTATTTTATATGAGTCATTAGACGAACTAAACTTTGGCGTTCACATAATTGTTAAGCCCTTTTCCCAAAAATATAAACAATGTTTTATTACTATCATAATTGAACTCGATAAATGTTCCCCATCGGCGTACCTTTAATATGAAATAATAAATCCCAATATAGTCATCACTAAAAAAAAAGAAGGGGAACCAGATTATAAAGTATCACTTCAGTTAAAGATCCCGAGTTAGCCCGCATCAGTACCACCGCCCTCACGCCATTCCCGCCTCACGCCTAGGATGATCCCTGCTACGCAGATTGACTTAATTATAATGCTCTCAGAACAAAAATGATATTATTTGAAATATATGAATTGTCTGATGTATCAACATTCTCGAAAGTTCAAGTTTATTTAAATGTAATATTTCATGAAAAAAATGTGTCATGTAACACGTTTTCTTAACATACGTGCTGAAATTCCTGACCCTAGTCTCACCTTTGAGCGAGGGATATTGTCAGCCATGTTCTGGTAAAACTGGTCATCTAGTCTGCTACACCCGAGAACAACGTTACGTAGACCTGGCATGGTCAGGATGCACTGCGCAAGGTCCCAGGCTGGTGAGGGGCCGAGTTGGTCATCATAAGATAGCAGCAGAGTCTTGACCTTAATACAATATATAAATGACGAATGGAAATACAATGGAGAGGTCGATGAATATCTCCGAAAATATGCATTATTGAAAATGGTAATTAGCTCAGCCATCCAACAGAGCAATGGACTGGATGAATCATGCAAGGTCTCTTGATGGTGAGGGGCCGAGCTTCCCTCGTTTGATAGCAACACAGTTTATAATTGACAAATATAAATACAATGGATAGATGCATTACAATCTCCCGCAGTGTGTATAAATATAAATTGGCATTAGGTGAGCCGTTCCACGGAGCAAAGTTACGCAGCTCCGCATTGACTGGATGAAGTCTGCAATGTCACGTGATGGTGAGGCGCCAAGTTTGATATTCGCGCTGGATGGGTTTTGTAATTTTGTTTGGCCGTAATGCGAAACATAATCAATATAAGGGAATCAAAATGGATGTCATTACTGTCTCTCAACATAAGTGTTAATTCTTAAAAATGGTGATTAAACCTGTGTACTCGATACCCCAGTCATTCTGCATACAATCTATCATAAAATCACTTAGTGAGTGTAAGTGAATTTACATAATGCAGTTGTTAATTCCATTATGACAAATCTTAGAAAGTAAACATACAGTTTCACAGTAACATGATTTCGTGTATTGTATAAAATAACTACTAAATCTACTCCTCACAAAAAGTTCCGCACTCCAAGTTTGAGCGTTCATATCTCTCATATTACTTAATTACTGTTCTTGAATGTGGTATTGGAAACCTTGTTTTCTCCCCAATATACATTGATATGACATTTGCTATGAATATCTTATCATGGAATGTGCACTAGAATATGGGGCAAAGTCAAACGTGAAATGTCGCAAAATGCATCAGCAGTGTACCCTCATTTTGTTGGGAGAATAAAGTGTTCTGAATGGCGTTAAGTCAGTCATGCGTTAATGTCAATGGTGAATTATCATTTTTGGGGGAGAATGAAATGTGTCTTTATGAATTGAGGTGGTGCAGTAACGTTCGTGTATGCTGTTAGAAAGATGTAATGTGTTGTATTGACTGATTGAGAAATTATAATTATTTTTAACTTTTAGACACTATTGCCGCAAGTTTGTCAGTTTTCCACCACAATTGCAGAACAAACGTCACTTTTGCGCTGTCCAAACAACAGAAGAATTCATAATTGTATTCATAACCACTTTAAAATAATTTCATCCTCCAAAGGAGGAGTATATTATGAATGATACAGACATGCATGCCATTGACGTGACGTTTCCCTTAACTGGGTGGGTTGTGTATACAGTCAATGGGTATTTCAGAAACTCGTAACGAACGGGTAAACTGTCATTGCCTACCCTGCAGTAAAGAACATACAGATCCACATTGTGAACACAGTGTGAACACATTGTTTTTAACTGTGTGAACACACCGTGTTTCACAGTATGGTCTACAATATTAAATTCGACCGTTTTTACAGTGTTCAACATTGTATTTCACTGTGTGAACACACCATGTTTCACAGTATGGTCTACAATATTAAATTCTACCATTTTCACAGTGTGAAAACAATCTTACACTGTGACCACATTGTCGCCACAGTGTGAATTGCATGCCCTCACAGTGTGTAAAAAGGTGTACTCACACTGTGTATCTCAGCAATTCCACAGTGTGCTCACAGTGTTAGTTGGCTTCCACACAGTGATCAAGCTTGAATTCAACATTGTAGTTCACACTGTGAGACATAGTGTGTTTACACTGAGTTCACACTGTGGATGAGTGTGTTCTTTCCGGCAGGGTTGTATACAAACAGTTCACACATTTACAAATTGCTGACATTGAACACATTATTAAATGCATGGGGCAGAGAGGAGGGGCTCTCTGCCATCACCGTGCTCAATTTCAGGAAATCTAAGGTGAACCGTTAGTTTGGTGAACACGTAACCATGATTCAGTCTTGATTTAAAGGGATCTAGTAACTTTGTTGACATGTGCAAAAAGTGTTGAATGGTTGATGCAATGTATATTGTTGTTATCTCATATGTCCACAGGGTATTGTGTGAAAATTTCAAGTCAAATGGACATTGCATGGCCAAGTAATGAGCGAAAATGCGAAGTGATATTCACTAACTCACTGCACTCACTTTGTACACGGTTGAAAAACTCCCCCGGAGTTTTTCTTATCTGAATACTTCGATCGTACATATCTTTGTAACGGAAGGGAAATTTTAAAAACCGAAACCTGTCCCATGATTTTATTGTTAAAGGGACTTAGTAACATTGTCCAAATCCTCAAAATAAAATTGTAATTCTAGCGGTTCCTTTATACCTTGTTGTATTCGTATTAACAATAAAATCATGGGACAGCTTTCGGTTTTTCAAATTTCCCTTTCATTACAAAGATATGTATGATTGAAGTATTTAGATATCTTTGCATTTTCGCTCATTACTTGGCCATTCATTGTCCATTTGACCTGAAATTTTCACACAATACCCTGAGGACATATGAGATAACAACAGTATACATTGCATCAACCATTCATCAGTTTTTGCACATCTCAACAAAGTTACTAGATCCCTTTAATACGAAGACAACAAGGTATGAGGGAACTGCTAGAATTAATATTTTATTTTGAGGATTTAGTTGGACAATGTTACTAAGTCCCTTCAAGATATAGCACTGTGTTTATGTTCACACGAAGCGCATATTTCCCTATAAACTTGTACGTGTTATATTCTCTTAAAACCCACCAGCATGACCATGGCGAATACAATCGAAAGGGGGCTGTACAATGATAATGTGATTATTTTCAAATGCACGTGTATGGTTTAGTGCAAACTGGTTTTGGCTCGCGTGAATCTAATCCCACCCTTTGACCCCTACCAAGAAACACCGTTAATACATGTAATTACAATTTTAAAAATACATACATACATAAATATAACTAACAACAACAGACAAATTAATACTGGGGGAATATGAAGAAAACTGAATGCTGTAATCAGTATTGTGACAATACACATTAATATTAGACGTGGCAAAACATGACGATAGTGAACAAAATCAAAGTGATATATTTGTTCGGGAAAAGTGCAGTCAGAAGGTGTAAAATTATTTAATGATAACAAATAGCATATGGACTAGCACGGGAAGGGCAATTCAAATAATGCTGAACTTTGTGAAGATTTGTTTAAAACCGTATTTAACTCACGACATTGTTTATGTCCGCATCCCAATGTATTACCAGTACTATAGAAACAGGGAGAGTAAGAGTACCTGTGAGTGATGCGCTTCACGAGCCATGGTCTCGTAGAAGGCATCATGCAGCTCCACGTTCTTCAGGAAAAAGACGCGGAGACTGGTCATGGAGCAGAGAGCACTGGCATAGTGATAGGAAGCCAAGGCACTGAGCTTGTCTTTATCATGCCTGATTATCTCGACCTGTATGGAGTAAAAAAAAACGATAATTGTTATCTAGATCGTTTCATTTCCAATTTTGCAGCTCACGCATTATATAATTGTGAGGCACTAAGATCGTCTTCAAAATGTCAGTTTTCTCGACCTGTTTGGAGTAGACAAGAAGTGTTTAATAATGTTGTATTAATGTTGTGGTTTACATGTTGTAAATTCATAGTATACGGAGACCGTTCGATAGGCAGAGGGCTCGGAATAGTGCTGAGGCACAGAACGTGTCACCATGATGACTGATTATCCCGACCTGCATGGTGTCAAACAAACGATTTAGTTTTTCTCCATTATATGTACATTTGCAGTTCACGGACTTGGATTGTGAGACACTGAGCTTCTTCATAGTGATTGATTTTCTCAACCTGTATTGAGTAGACGAGCGTTAAGTTCGTATTAATCAAATGATTCCCATGTTGTAACTCCATAGGGGCCGGACTGGTCAATCAGCAGGAAGTAGGGGAATAGTGTTGGGATGCTGAAGCACAGACGCAAAAGAAAAGTACATTTGTATTTGTAAATGTTTTCGCGGCATTTAACGTTGTACAAAACAGAGACTTGCATCAGATAATACGAGAATACGTGAATAAAACTCAAACTCATATTTCGATCTGAAATTGACAAACACTTCACAGTATACGGAGACTGGGGGTGTTTCAAAAAGATCCTAAATTGAACCTAACTCTTAGTTCGGCGAAAACGTATAGTAGGCAATTTGTAGCCTTGGAATAAAATATTATATTGAAAAACAAAAATGAAGGTTTTTTTTTTCTTTTCATAAATTGTACATCAAGAACATGAAATATCTGTGATAATATAACATACTAACGAGTTGAATCAATTTGACTTGTTATGCCTTTTAAAAGAACTTCTAAAAATATCAAAGCAACTAACGGCTTTCCATTTGTTTAAGTCCAACTTAGAGTTAAGTACAACTTCTGATCTTTGTGAAACACCCAGGTCAATTAACAGCGATGATGGTCAGTGGCGTAGCTACAATAGAAAACATAAGAGGCAATTAAAAAAAAAAAATACATAAGGTGTGCCCCCCCCCCCCCCAATAATTGTGCGTGCCCCCTAATCAGTCCGACCACGCTATTACCATACTTTATGGTATTGGGATGCTAAAGCACAAAAACAGTGAATAATTGTATTTGGCATGTTTTTGCGAATTTCAACATTAGACATCATGATAGAAACTTGCATCAGAGAAGAAGAGGACATGTGAATATAAATGAATGTCATATTTTAATCTTAAATTGAAAAACGCCGAGTTAAACCGTCGTTATGTCAGGTAATGTCCGCTTTGAACAAATGTTCTATAGGCACGAACAAGAGTAGTAATAACATCAACAACAAAATAATACATCATATATATTTGTGCTGTTGTTGCTGTTATTACTGTAATCGTTCATATATCTCATACTTAAACTACTACTCCTACTACTAATACTATGTGGCGATATGACAATCTCACAGCTATTATTACCTATGATCATTATATAGAATTCAAACTCTTGCTCACAATGATATTGCGTACTTGCTCAACTCCCTGAGGAGCATACAAGACATGCGCAACCCATGGCGCAAGGCTTGTTAACATTTGACCATGCATTGGTGTTGATTGATATTCCTGGGTAGAGAGCAGCAATGCAGTTTAAAAGTCTTGCCGATTAACATAAATGCCGCGGCATCGATTGGTATCGAACCGTTATCCCGTGATCAGCAGCCATGCGCTTATCCGATCGCGCCAAAACATCTCCGAATCACAGAAGTACTAGTGTGTTGTCGGGATGTTGTGGCATAAACTTCTACTCATTATTGTGAGACATGGGCGATGGGCATTGAACTAGTCTAGGGTTAAAATAATATTAAATACAACAACCTTAGTGATCAAAGTACATTATGAAGATATGCTATCATAAGAATGATAAGGCGAATATTATAGCTATTACGTGGTCCCCCTATAAAATACTATTGTATTGATTTGCACACTTATTCTCTTAAGAACAGAGTTGAATTTGCGTTCATGAATCATGTACTTCTGTCATTTAACCATACAAGTCCATAATATTTTGCTGCAAATGTTTTTATTGTTTTTCTTGAAAATTATAATTGAGAACTTTCTATCCTCATGGTCCAACTATAATTATACTTCAAGATTATTGATGTCCACCAATCGCTGAAGTTAATCACTAAACAATGGAGTTGAATTTGTGTTTCCTGTCTGGTATATAATTAAACATAAACCAAGGTATTGTAAATAAAACTATACATATCATACGGGTGACGTTGATGTGACTGTCTCCGTGTCCATTGCTGCGTAGAACTCCTCGTTGTATGACCCGCAACCACGCATGACGACAGCGCGTAGCTTGTCCTGTTTGAAGATGGTTTGAGCTGCGGTGCGTGCCAGCATCTTACTCTCAGGGAGAACATTGATGAACAGAGTATCCTAGGCATGAGGTTAAACAGGGAAAACAACAATGAAGGATGTATTATTTAAAATCATAGCATTTTCCTTCAAGAATAACCTGGATAAGAAGAAAAAACACGTGTTGGGTTCAAATATTACTGTAACACAATGTTAAATGTTTATGAAGATAACGTAACATGGTATAGCGTTTGCGGTCAGTTTAAATAAACTGTATGTACACAAGTAATGCAAATACCTTACATTCAATCAAAAGATTATCAAGTACGCCCGATACAAGTTCTGCATTTGTTTCAAATGTTTCAACAACTACCAAGAGAAGATATAATGTTTATATCTGTTTTTCTAATGGGCTGAAGAGGAAACGCATCCAAAGTTTACCCCGGTGAGCTAATACTTTGGGTCGTGTGAACTTGTTGAATGTGTGTGTTGATATCATATTATGGTTTTAATATGCCTATTATAACTATCCAGTTTTAATCAACGATCTATCGCACTGTTGTGAATGGCATTAACAATAGTTGGAGATAAAGTCATTATTGTAATTAGCTATTATTGCGCGCATGCTTCGAAATAGTTTTGGTTCTCTATACATTAACTTCGCTATTTAAGCAATACTTGTATTGGAAAGATAGCACATAACATTTTATGTGCACCACATAGTAAGGTGAAAACACTTACCGCGGCGAATGAATCCAGAGAATGAAGATGGGCGGCAAATGATCGCTTGTTGTTGAGCAGTAAGCTTCTCTGGGTGAGTAAGGTGTGTGTGATGGGGGATGTGATATGCTTGTTGTGACACTCAAATGCGACCCGCACGATGAAATCTCGGTTCTTGACTTTATTACGTAGAAACTCCAGCGTTGATTTACCTACGTCGTTCCCACGTGCAGCGAGGAAGTACCAGATATATTCAAACTTATCCAGGTCAGCCTTGCTCCTAGAAAGTAAGTTGCGCAATAACATCTTAAATTCGGAAGGATCCTCGATCTTGAGCATTGCTGCCAAGTAGAAAGCAGCCATAAAATCTTGAAGGAGGTTATGGGGAAACCGACACTCATCGATAACAAAGGTTTCATCTCGTCTGCGTATGTCTACTGGCGCAACTCTCGTCTCCGTGGTGAGAATGCCGACATTGACCGCAGTGTTGATAGACTCTGAGAACTGATGACGTGTATGTTTGTCAATGACAAGGTTGTTCGGCAAAGATCCCTCGCGTAACGTGTAGGCGATGCGACCAATTTCTTCCAACGAGTTGTTGACTCTCTGCGTGCACTCTCTGTAAGCTGCTTGTTTCTCCTTAAGGATGACCTTTTCCACAGTCTTCCTTACGAAGTGATCCTTTAGCGTCATGACCATCTCTTCGACAAGCTGTGACACCGTTTGGAAACTCCTTATCCTGTCTCGCCTTGACTCGTCACGCCACATATGGCATAGCATACTGAGGTAGAGCGGGTACGAGGACATCATAGTGCTGAATACACCTCCTTCCTGGAAATCATCCTCAAGGAACTGCGTGAGAGATGTTAAGGCATCCTGATCACCCTCTGCAGCATCTCCACCACCCTCGCCAGAATCCTGGTTACCACCAGCAGAATATTTCCCTACTTCGAAAAATCTCAACACAAACTCTTTCACACTCGCCTGATTGAACCCTTCAATACTCACACACGTATACAATTGCTTCAGTTCCTCATCACCTACGATTTGATCTGCTAGCCATGGTCGAGTGGATACTATCACCACAGACTCCTTGTACTTCTCGCCCCTCATGATCTGGACCAGTGCGTTCTCTGTGTCACTCTTGGTGATGTCACCACTGTACTCATCCAGACCATCGAAAAGGAATGCAGCTCTCCTTTGGTTTGTTCTGATATGTTCATCTAAGAGTGGCACACAATCGTTTCCATCTGAAAGATACACCTTGATCGTTTCTCCGAACGAGGCACGGCTCTCTGCTCCTGTAAGAGGGATGTGAAACAAAAGCTTGGTGGCCTGGAGTTCTGTTCCAGCCTTCCAGTCATTTACTAGCTTGGAGAGGAACGTTGTCTTCCCTTTACCAGCTTCTCCAACGAGCAGAATACGTGGTGATTCTGATGAAAGTATCTTCCGGAAATCTTCGTGTGAAAGCCTTTTTCTTGTCATACTGCTTAAATTATTTTCTCTAGGGAAAGAATTCCCTCTGAAAAACCCAAGAGCTCTACCCATAAAGTTGTCACTATCCTCCTTCCGTTCCACCCGGCCTTCAAGAAGTGTAAGGTTGGTGTAGATGGAGTTTATGTCAACTGCAGAGTCTGGATTTAAGGGATCCGTCTTGACCATCCTCAGGTATCTCGTATAGTGGCGGCAAAGATCTGCTCTGCACTGGTTCTCCTCATCTTCCGTCATCGGTGAGGCTGGATAATAGAAATAAAAGGGGTCATGTGCATGATATTCAAAATGAAATATTGTACAAGGGAAAATACTCGTGTCCTTTTGTGGGAAATTCGTACATTTTTTTTTTTTTTTTTCACGTATGAATACTATGTAAATCTTTGTTTAAGCAAGTCATGGGTATTTTGTTTCAGATACGATATCAGTAAAACGATATTAGTTAAGAAGGATTACTCTAGTACCATACTTGCACGGCTCTTAGCATTATTTGGCTGACAACTATTAACATAATATGGTACGGTGTATCACAAGAGATCGGCAAATAAGAATGAAGCCGTACCATGCTTACTGATCTGCCGGAGAGAGAAACATTTCCTACATTACTCAGAACCATCTTGCATCCATAGACATTGTCACAGAGTTATGCGTATTGTCGCATTAGTAAAAAATTACACATGACCCTTACGTTTGGCAATATGTCGACTTATGGGTCCGGGCTGGATTCTTTCAGCAACTTGAACCATGCCAGCTTCCCTCATCACTGCGACCAGTGTGGGTAAGACCCTCGATGTCTCAACCCCCTGCGACCACGTACGGAGCATATGCTTGGTACCATCAGTTGTCACGTGAGCACCCTTTACATTGGTCGCGATGAATCTTGTAATCTCTGGAACAGAGAAGCCAAGTTCCTTCCCCACCTTCTCGATCTGACTGTTGTCGGTGAGAGCGTCCGCAACTTTGCACAATGCGTCGTCCAACTCATTTCCAGCCATGCTGGGCGTAATAAAAACACGTGAAACATTTAAACCGTAAATATTATATTTCAAAATAATATTTCATTCAATTTCAAAGGATTGTGGTTTATCTGAAGAAGCAAAAACACGTACACTTTTGTTAAATTTGTTTTACTCATTTGCAGAACGTAGACTTGTGTTAGCCATCCTGGGCGAAAAAAAAAAAAAAAAAACATTTATTAGACGCATATAATACATTCAAAAGAAGATGTTAGTTAATGGCCTGTGGTGTATCTGAAAAGCTTGTTCACTGTTCATGAACTCGCGCTCCTGGAGCATGTAAACATTATATGAAATACAGGGTTTCGAGTGGGGAGGAAGAGGTTCAATATAATACGACTTAACCCCCCCCCCCCCCCCCCCCCCTTAACGGGGAATGTTTTACTGTTTTGATTTTGAAAGTTGCCATCTGTGTATTTATGATGCATTATCTGTTTACATTTCGTTAATGACAACACACGTTTGTAAAACATTTGTATTTCATACAACGAGGCAGAGACATGCCAGGGTCTGCCAGACATAGCAGCACTTACATGTGACAGCGTACATCTCATACACTGCAATATAGCATGAACATTAACATTATGTCCATTAGCAGACACAGGAAAAATAGTATGTGTCTTGTCCAGATGAATCTTCCAGAAACACATAGCAGCATTTACTTTATAATTATTGTGACTTATTTATTTGTATTTTAACTAATGATAACATGCTAATGACTACCATGAGTAAACGCTATTTATAACGAATAACTGCGTTGACATTATTATATATTTGACACTTGTTTCTTTGCAATGAATCGCTTTCGTTTAATTTATGACTCGATTTATTGAAACAAATGTATTAATATTGTTTAAATCATTATATTGAAGTAAAACATAAAGCAACACTCACTTGTATCGATAATCTCGTGACTTCGTTCGAGCTGTGCGATCTCAGACGTGAGTACAAGACGATTGGTTGCCTCAGTGATGCTGGGATTAAACTGTTGCAATTATTAAAAGAAACAATGAGACCAAACAGTAAGGTGATTAAACATCACTTTAAAGTTAAAACAGGACAATGTTAGCATTGCTCGATGATTATGATTTGTCATCATCATATCACTATATATGTATTATATCGATTACAGCAGTTCGGGTTATCCTTCCCCTTATTGATTTTAAATCACATACATTGCAACCCTGTTTGAGCTTGAGCATGAACCCAAATGTTCATTAGGAGGCTCAGGAAAACAGTATGTGTGAAAGTTGTCGGCATGAATATTCTTAACATTCGAGAATGTATATATATTATTTTGTAATTAGTGGCTTTCTTGAGTAAGAACACAAATGTAATTAATTGATTTTGCTGACATTGTGATATCATTATTATGTTGTTTATTCGCATCGAATCGCTCCGGTTGAACTTATGATTGGATTTACCTTAACAAATATAGTTATACTTATAAATATAGTTATATGGAACTGAAATCGAAATTTACACTCACTTGTATCGATAATCTCCCGACTTCGTTTCGAGCTGTGCGATCTCAGACGTGACGACCTGGCGAATGACTGCCTAAATGATGATGCTGGCTGTAAAAAGAAACAAAGGCACTCAAGGATAATATGTCGATTGAGAACTACTTTGAATATACAGGGCCAGAGGGAAAATCGTATTTTTTGTAAAATGAGAGGATTACCCAGTTGTATGAGCTTTCATCTCATACTGGGTCTCCATTTATACATCTACTTTGGTTGAGAGTAGCAATGTGGATTAGTTGTCTTAATGGTGAAGGACACACGCAGTGGGCATACACAGGGTTCGAACTCGAGATCTCACGATCGGAAAGCGGGCGCTCTACCAACCTTACCATACCACGTCCACTTCCACATCCAAATAGTGAATCCCCAAACGCCATTTATTATCGGTGGCTCTATGACATTTTACATGCAGTTCACGACATCATATAAATGTTTTTGTGCATCTCTCTGGGAGCTCTGATCCTTTTCTAGAATGCCTTGCCCATATTTGTTCTTTCTTATAGCAGTTCACGAACAGGTACACATTATTAAATTATGTTTAAAGGGAAAGTTGAGGTTTTTTTGTATACAGGGCGCTACACAGAATAATTGTTCGTGAGATAATGAAAAAAATATTGTAAGCTCATGAAGAACATGCAATGTTAATGACATAATAAACTTTGTTTGATCGAAATCCGTTCCGAAATGGCTTAAATATCCATAAACATAGCCATTTGTAATACTTGTGGCGCCCCACAATTATTCGATAATTCAACTAGACGTTGAAAGAAAAATAGAAAACAAAATACTTTCTCTTTCAACAATTTACAAAAGAGGTTTTAAGATAGTTGTTGTTGATTATCTTATCACTATTTTAACAAAACATAACATGCACAATATCTTATTCAAAATTGTTGAGACAAACGATTTTTGAGAGAGAGCCCTTAGTTTTTATAGCTTATTTTGGATGATAACAGGCTCATTTGTTATTTGTATTTCTTTCGAGCATGGCGGAATAAATAACTATTAGTTTGTAATGTAATTGGGCAGGTTCTGGTTACAAACATTCAGTTTTACCAAAACTGTACTCTCTTCCTCAACTATTTCTTTAACCTTTAAAGGAGAAGTACAGTTTTTGGTAAGGCTGAACTTTTGTTACCAAACCTGGGACAGTAGCATTATAAACTAATAGTTATAACTCCACCATGCTCGAAAGGTATACAAAATTACAATCGACTAATCAAAAAGCCCGTTATCATTCAAAATAGCCATTACAACACAAGAGGGCGCTTTCTAAAAAGGGATTGGTTTCAATCATTTTTCATACAAAATTATGCATGTGATGTTTTATTGAATTAATGATTACATAGAGAGATCATCAACAACTATTTAACAAACACTTTTGAACATTTTTGAAAAAGTGCAAGCATTATTTTAATTTTTTGAAAAATCCAATTAATTATTTGGGCCCCAAATAATTATTTGATCAGATACACTTATTGATATTTCAGCCGTTTTCTGGGTCGATTTTGACCAAAAAAGGTTAGTTGTGCCATTAAAATTGCATGTTCTCTCAAATTCGACACTCAGTTTTTCATTACCTCACAACAAAAATTGTGATGTGCAGCGCCCTCTTTACCAAAACTAAGCTACCCCTTTAACCCCTGATAAAAATTACAGTAATATGTTTAAAATCATGATATTGAAGTAAAACATGAAGCGACGCTCAATTGTTTCGATAATCCCCTGACTGCGTTCGAGCTGTGCGATCCCAGACGTGAGGACAACGCGATTGGCTGCCTCAATGATGCTGGGAAGAAACTGTTAGAATTATTGACATAGACAGTGAGACCCAACGGTCATGTACGTGATTAATTATCACTTTGAATTAAAAACAGGACAATGTAAGCATTGCTCGATGTTATGATTTGCCATCATCATATCAGTTATAATATTCTTTCGATGAAATTAGTCTGGGTTAACCCCCCCCCCCCCCCTCCCCCCCCCTCCCCCCCCCCTCTCCTCTCCCTTATTGATTTGATATCACATATATTGAAATCCTGCTTGATTATACACATGAACTCGAATGTTCATTAGGATGCCCAGGAATACAATAGGACTGGTGTGGAAGTTGTGCGATGAACCTTCCTGAGACGCGTAGCGTAGAATGTATACTATACATTTGTAATTTAACTAACTTATTACATGAAATATACTATTGAATGCGTTTACATCATGAAATCATTACTGTGTGGTTTCTTCGTATCGAATCGCTTTGGTTTAAACTTATAACTCGATTTACTAGAAAAAAAAGAAGTTATATTTATATTGAAGCGAAATTATCGATAATGTCCCGACTTCGTTTCGGGCTGTGTGAACCGAGACATTGGGCCGTATGCATAAAAACAAGCAATTGCTTGTGCTAGCCTTTTGCTTGAATCGGTATGCATAAAAACAAGCAATTGCTTGCAAGCAAAAGCATTTGCTTACAATCACAAGCAATTGCTTACTGCTCGTAATCAATTGCTTACCAAACAAGCAATTGCTTGAAACCGTATGCATAAAACGAACCTTTTACTTGTCTTGATAAGCAATTGCTTGCGTTTTTTTCAAGCACATCCAGGCAAGCTTGAGCTCTTGCTTACTCAGGGCATTCGCGTTTTAGGATCAAATTTTCATACCGTTTCAGGATGATTACCGAGCTCCTTATTCCAGAGGTTATGTTGTGATTTCATATTTAATACAATTTCTGTTATTTTAGACTTTTTACGGCATTTTTCGTCCTTCGATCTACACAGAAACCCCTCTAATGCTCTGTGATGTTTCCCCCCTATTTTCGTAAGCAAAAATACTGCTGCCAGGTCGGGCACGAAGCATTGTTGTCCTGCAGTGCGATGTTCACACAACCGTAACGATCCTTTGTCCAACACGTAAGCAATTCCTTAGGCAGTGCAAGCAAAAGGTTTCAGCACAAGCAAAAGCTTGTGCATATGAATTCAAGCAATTGCTTGAACTTGATCTTTTGCTTGACAAGCTCTTGCTTGTGCTTGAAGCATTTGCTTATAAGCAATTGCTTGTTTTTATGCATACGGCCCATTGGGCCGTATGCATAAAGGACAAAGGACAAAGGATCGTTACGGTTGTGCGAACATCGCACTGTAGGGCAACAACGCTTCGTGCCCGACCTGGCAGCAGTATTTTTTATTACGCAAATAGGGGGGAAACAGCGCGGAGCATCAGGGGGGTTTCTGTGCAGATCAATGGACAAAAATTGCCGTAAAAAGTCTAAAATAACAGGAATTTGATCACAACATAACCTCTGGAATATGGAGCTTGAAATCATCCTGAAACGGTACGAAAATTTGATCCTTAAACGCGAATGCCCTGAGTAAGCAAGAGCTCAAGCTGGTCTGGATGTGCTTGAAAAAACGCAAGCAATTGCTTATCAAGACAAGTAAAAGGTTCGTTTTCTGCATACGGTTTTAAGCAATTGCTTGTTTGGTAAGCAATTGCTTACGAGCAGTAAGCAATTGCTTGTGCTTGTAAGCAAATGCTTTTGCTTGCAAGCAATTGCTTGTTTTTATGCATACCGATTCAAGCAAAAGGCTAGCACAAGCAATTGCTTGTTTGTATGCATACGGCCCAATGGACCATACGACTCACTGCCTCAATGATGCTGATCATTGTAAAAAGAAATAATGATACTCAATGGTAATATGATTGACTTTGAATAAACAGGATGAACGCGTTGTGTCTTTCGTCGAATGAGAGTGAGACGGACCTAAACCGACGAATTGTACAGGTTCAATGAGTCGTTATCATCTGTTAGTATTTGACAATAACATGAGAATCCGGGTAACCCCCCCCCCCCCCCCCCCCCCTCCCCCCACCCCACCCCCTGCGATTTTTTTTACCCGCGAATTATTGTGAAATATTCTTAAGCAGTGATGTAGGCCACATATTTCACACTTTGCTGAAAACTGTGCATGATTAATTTACAAAATGAACCGCTAATCACCATGTATTATGGCAAAAGAAAACAAAAGAGTCATAACAGACGATTCGAACCCGTGATACAAAGTGCTGAAATCCCAGAGCTAACCGATATATCACGTACACCGCTGATAGTCAGTATGGCACCATTGTACTTATAACCCTCGAAGTCACACACACCCTATAATCCTAGTTATGGATATGAGTAGCCCCTGACCCACATCACTGCTTATGAATAATTCATTAGGATATGTTTTAACATGTACGGAAAATAAAATAGCTCCCCCCCCCCCCCCCCTATCCGTGCTTTCACTAAGGTCATACTTGTCCAGTTTGAATCGTTCTTGAAAATAAAATGTATATTAAAAGTCATTGTTAAAGGAATAGTTGAGTTTTGGTAGAGAGGGCGCTACACAAATAATTTGTTTGTGAGATAATGAAAAACAGAGTGTCAACTTTTGAAAGAGCATACCATTTTAATGTCAAAATAAACTTTATTTGATCAAAATCGATTCAGAAACGGCTAAAATATCCATAAACAAAGCAATTTGTAATAAATTTGGGGCCCCACAAGTATTCGATAATTTTGCACCAGCCGTTGAAATTCGTTTTAAAATGCTTCCTCTTTTCAAAATTGTTTAAAAGAGGTTTTTAGATAGTAATTGATTATCTCTGTATCTAATCACTATTTCAACAAAACATCACATACACAATATTTTATCTAAAATGGCTTAAACAATTTTTTTTTGGAAAGTGCATTCTTTAGTTTAAACAGCTCTTTTTGAATGATAACAGGCATTATCGTAGTCGTTTGTAATTTGTTAATTCCTTTAGGGCATGGTGGAGTTAATAACTATTAGTTTGTAATGTTATGGTACAAGTTTTGGTTACTTACATTCAGTTTGACCAAAACTGTACTCTCTTCACCAAACCTCAACTATCCCTTTAACCTTTAAGCCCTGAAACAAAATTACAGTAATATGTTTTGAATCATGATATTGAAGTAAACCATGAAGCAACACTCACTTGGCTCGATAATCTCCTGACTTCGTCCGAGCTGTGCGATCTCAAACGTGAGGACGAGACGATTGGCTTCCTCAGTGATGCTGGGAAGAAACTGTTATAATTATTGAACATTGAAAGAAACGTTGAGACCCAATGGTAATGTGATTAAGCATCACTTTGAATTAAAAACGGACAATATTTGCATTGCTCGAAGGTTATGATTTGCCATCATCATTTCATGTATATGTATTCTGTCGATGAAATTAGTCCGGGTGAACCCCCCCCCCCCTCTACCTTTCCCGTTATTGATTTGACATCACATATATTGCAACCCTTCACGATTATAAACATAAACTCGAATGTTCATTAGGATGCCCAGGAAAGCAATAGGTGTGGAAGTTGTCCGGATGAATCTTGTCCAGAAACTCGTAGCAAGTAGAATATATATTATTCATTTTGTAATCTAACTAAATTAGAACATGAAATATAACATCTTGAGAAGGACAAATGTATACAAGTGAATGCGTTGACAGTATGCAATCATTACTATGTGGTTTATTCGCATCGAATCGCTTTGGTTGAACGTGTGATTCGATATTTATAAAGCGCACTTATCTGCTTAGACAAATACCGTCATATTTATACTGAAGTGAAATAGAAAGTAACACTCACTTTGTATCGATAATGTCCCGACTTCGTTTCGAGCTGTGTGAACCTAGACCATGGACCAGGCGACTAATTGCCTCAATGATGCTGATCATTGTAAAAAGAAACAATGATACTCAATGTTAACATGATTGACTTTGAATAAACAGGAGAAACGCGTTGTGTCTTTCGTCGAATGAGAGTGAGACGGACCTAAACCAACGACTTGTACAGGTTTAATGAGTCGTCATCATCTGTTAGTATTTGGCAATAACACAAGAATCTGGGTAATCCTCCCCCCCCCCCCCCCCCCACCCCCTGCGATTTGTTTTACCCGCGAATCCTTGTGAATTATTCATGAGCAGTGATGTAGGCCACACATTTCAAACCTTGGTGAAAACTGTGCATCATACATTTAATGAATTAACCGCTACTGACCATGTATATATATGGAAAAAGAAAAGAAGAGTCATAAGACGCATAAGAAATCCAGAGCTACCAACAGACCACGTACATCTTCGTTCCATACCTCTTGATAGTCCCTAAACAGAGACACGTGCATACGGGGATCGTGCATTTGCAACAGAAGCACCCAGGTTATGGAATGAGCTTCACCAACAATTGAGAGACGTTACAAAATTATACAGGTTGTTCGTAAAATGCTTAAAGACCTATTTATTGTTTAAATAGGCTGCACCGTAATTTAATTAATTTGTTCCTTACTTGTATAATTTGATGTATAACTTATTTTGTATTTGTAGGATGTAATGTTTTTTGTTTATTTAATCTGCTATGAAAAGCGCATAGAGAGATATTTTGTCTAGT
Source organism: Echinarachnius parma (assembly GCA_037951105.1). Lineage (NCBI taxonomy): Eukaryota > Metazoa > Echinodermata > Echinoidea > Clypeasteroida > Echinarachniidae > Echinarachnius > Echinarachnius parma. The sequence continues at coordinate 194,537 of JBAMJV010005198.1, forward strand.
ATGCGCTATATAAATATACATTATTATTACATTAGCATTATTAACCGCTGATAGTCAGTATGTCATCATTGTACCTATACACCTCAAAGTCACCCAAACCCTAATCCTATTATGGATATTTATGAGTAGCCGCTGACCTACACCGCTGAGTATGAATAATTCATTGAGATTTGCTTTAACATGTACGGAAAATAAAATAGTTCCCCCACCTCCCTCCTCATCTGTGCTTTCGCTAAGGTCATAAGTATCCAGTTTGAATCGTTCTTGAAAATAAAATATATATTGTAAGTTATTGTTTACAGGTCACTGTATGTGAACAAAATGTGTATAAAACGATTAGCTTTATTAAAGGTGCACCTGTAAAGTGTCAGATATTGTCCAAAATGACATCTAAGACTTCAATCCTGTACAAAAAAATCATTGTAAAATATATGTCTGAATCATGTGTGAAAGTTTCATTGAAAAAGTACACTGCTTTCCTGGTTAAAAAGGCGAAAATATGCGTCAGCTCTCACAACGAATTACTGTATGACATGTATGAGGTTTATGACCGTTCATTAGCGCTTTTGAGCTGAATGATAGATATCGTCATACTAAAGGGGCATGTAAAAAAATCTAACCCTATTGTATTTTTCTCTTAACATAAGCCAAACAACACGGTAGAATAGAAACGAGGAAGCTCCAAGTAATGTTCGTGGAAGTAGACACTTTACAGGCATCTCTTTAACGGTAGTGTTGAGTATTGGTATTTCCCGAAGTGCTTCCCCGATATTTTTTTGTGAGATAATGAAAAACTGACTGTCAAATTCGAAAGAACATACAATTTTCATGTCAAAATTAACTTTATTTGTTCAAAATCGGTTCAGAAACGGCTGAAATATCCATAAATATATTTGTATTCAAAATGTTCTTCACCGGGCGGGTATTTAGACTTTTTAGAAAAATTTCAAAAAAATCCTCGAAGACTACTTTGAAAAAAATCAGAATAGGTTTGTAAAAAGTCGTTGATGATATCCCTATTGATTCATTATTTTAACAAACATTAAATGCACAATTTTGTATGAAAAAAGGGTAAAACCAATGATTTTTTTTAAAGAGCGCCCTCCTGAGTTGTAACGGCTCTTTTTGAATGATAACAGGGGGTTTTACTTAGTCGTTTGTAATTGTGTAAACCTTTCGAGCATGGTGAAGTTATAACTATTACTTTGTGCCGTAATGGTGCAGGTTTTGGTTACTAAAGTTAAGTTTAATTGACCAACCAAAACAGTGTCCCATGTATAATTTGTATGCAAATTCATACCAATTAGGTGGCCATTATGGAAAAATATTAGTATATTTGAGTGTACACCCCCACACCCCCCCCCCCCCCTTTTTTCAATTCAGTGGCAACAGGTTCCGGTAAGTATTGTATTAACACAAATTAAACAAATGTTACATTGCCATTTCAAATTCATTATTGTAGTGACATTTTGAGAAATTCTTTCATCATATTATTTTCTTATCAAAACAAAATAATATATCATAAAGAGGCAAGGTACACATTAGTTGAATGCCATTTGCACGTACCTCTATGAACATCCCGCTCGGTTCACCAACACGTGATAACTTCCCAGCTACGTCATCATGGTCATGTACACGTGACCTCTCGATTGGTGAAGATTCACATACGTTGGAGACCTGCATTCGTTTCGTGAAATGTTATGCCAAATCCAAGATATGTTCCTTTATTATTATAACCAGATCAAACGCTGCTCACTAGTAACTATTAAACGTTAAATATTTGAATAACGCCGATGTATGACTGTGAAATGTCTGTTACAAATACATCAATACGGAGTCTGCTTTAATATCACCAACGAGGTACCAAAGCTTTATAGCAATTGAAACTGCCAATGTAGTTAAACTATCGAACGTTTAATGTCACGTATTGCATACATCGCACTTGTTTGACGTATGAGCAATATAACGGCAAGAATACGAACGAGAAAAATGAAAATCCTTGGCTCAGTGAGCATGGATTTATCATAGCTAGTCTGTGCAACAATGGTGTTTTTCAAATGTCAACAAACTCGGCTCGTTACCGCCCATCGTTCGATGAGTGTTTTTTTTCTTTCTGTATGACCATCAACTTGGTACAAAGTACACATACTATGTAGAAATAACCATCCCCCCCCCCCCCCCCCCCCCCATCCCGTAAGCTGCAGTATGCCCCAAAATGAGTGTGTGTGCATTATTTAGTGTACATGTGCGCATGTAGGCCACTGGTTTCACATGATAGCTCTACGGTACAAAACAGTTATAATATGAATTACATACGTTGTCACAAATGATTCTTCTCAAACATAAGATGTGGCAAGAGTGGTATAGAGCGCTCGCTCTCAAGACGGGAGATCCCGAGTTCGAACCCGGAGTATGTATTATGCCTGTTATGATTATCCTTCAGCAAGACAATTGATCCACATTGCTATTCTATCCCCAGTCGTATACATGGGGACTGGTAGGAGGTGGAAGCCTTTATGGGAACAATCTTTTCAGTGCCCATGAGCCGCTTGGAAGGAATGCCCCACAGGGAGTGGAGATGGTGCACACAATGTGTGCTGGTTCGCATAGTATCCTATGACCAGGGTAATATTATCATTGTACAGCGCTGTTATAGATCATATTAGGCGCTATTAAACATTGAGTAGTATATCAATATCTCTTCCATTGGAATTAACCATTCTCAGAGGGCAGTAACCCTCTTAGATAAAGGTCTTTATTTTGCAAGCCTGCAACGAGATATGAAGAATTATACAGCTTGCTTTTCTTTTCATGTGTTAGTATATATAATATGGCTATGATGTAGACTTACATATGTCCTTCAAATGAATTCAACTATTTCAAGAGTGAAATCCCCTCTTGACAAGCCGTTGTTAATATCACCTGCAACGATAGATGAAAAATAGTAACATTTTATTTTCTGCCCATGTATACTATTAGTATACAGTACAGCGTATAACTGTGATGAAGACCTGGGCCCCGTTGCAGAAAGAGATACAATCGATTGTAAGTTGCAATTAATCGTAAGTCAGATCACGTGTTCTAGATGCGCAAATCTGATTGGTTGAAACGCGTAAATTTTCTGACTTACGATCAATCGTAACTTACAATCGATTCGATTGTATCTCTTTCTGCAACGGGGCCCAGGTCTACTACCTGATGCCTTTAACTCAAAACCTAACCATAATCCTAATCCACACCCCTAATCCTAATCCTAATCCATAATCCTAATCATAATCCATAATTATAATCCTACGCGCCTAAATTTATAATTTTCTAGTAGACCAAATGGGAGTAGACCAAATGGATATAGACCAATCGGCAAGTTACCAACAATACATCCGGTTCCATGACATATGCTCCGCCGACATATGCTCCGCGATATTTGCTCCGCCGAAAAATGCTCCGCCGACAATTGCTCCGCCGACAAATGCTCCGCCGAAATTTGCTCCGCCGACAATTGCTCCGCAGACAAATGCCCAAATAATTAGATGATTTTTTTTCAACAAAATATTTTTAAAATGCTTGCACTTTTTCAAAAATTTTCAAAATCATTTTTGGAATAGTTGTTTATGATCTCTCTATCTAATCATCAATTCCAATAAAACACCACATGCATAATTTTGTATGAAAATGGTTGAAACCAATGCCTTTTTAGAAAAGCGCCCTCTTGTGTTTAAATGGCTCTTTCTGAATGATAAGTCGTTTGTAATTTTGTATACCTTTCGAGCATGGTGGAGTTATAACCATTAGTTTATCAAGTAACTGTCCAGGGTTGGTTACTAAAGTTCAGCCTTACCAAAACTGTACTACCCCTTTAAATAAAGATCACATCGTCTAGAAGACAATCTATTCTTCACATATTAACAATAAAATTGATCACATATTGCTTTTTATGGAATATGACGTCATAGTCACTAAAGGGGTGAAGTGTCCATCTTACCTCACTGTGAAGGTAAGAGGACCCCTCAATTCCTTAGATTATTGAATTTCAATTTTCTGCTACTTCCTGCCAATCCTTCCGTTTATAAGAATGCAAAATGCATTGGAAGTTTCTGCTTTTCTGTTGGACAATAAGGCAGCCTTAATCGTTTACGGGGTGGGGGGGGGGGGGGGGGGGGCGTTTAGAAGTGTCACAAATTGGGCCCTCGTTGTTCAGTGAACGATGAACAAATCTAAAAAAAATTGGAACTCCGAAAATTTAACAGTGGGTGAAAATAACGTTCTTTGAATTTTGATAAAACGTGGATAAATTTTGAACTCATGCGGAACAATTTCTTGATTCATAAAGAGTCTGAGTAATACAAATGCAGTGATTATAAAGACTTTTCTTTTTTCTATTCATGATCGATCTTAAAACCTTCGCTTGATGATTGCTTGGAACAGTATACTATTCATCACAGCATTTTCGGATACTATGAGGGTCCGTGGTTCGATTCCGGTCGAACCCCAATGTAACATCAAAAACTAAAGCCAGTTTTGTGTGTTATTGCGCCTCCCCTTCTGCTACTAGATGCAGGCTGCAGGGTCACGCATCCTTACAACACTGGGCTTGACTGCCCCCCCCCCCCCCTCACCCTGTATAAAGAAACGTGAAACAAACAAACCAGCCAATATAATATTTGAATGAATCGATGGTTACTGAATCGATTGTAAAATATTTCACAAGAGTTTCGCATAACATATAAAAGCGCACTTCATACGAAAGGTACTTGAGAATTCCCCAGGTAGCAAGCCAACGTTGGTCCAACGTTGGACCAACGTTGTCCAATTTTTTCGGCAACGTTGGTCCAACGTTGTCCGGCAACGTTGGACCAACGTTGCTTGCGTACGCCCAAACAACGCTGCTCCAACGTTGGCGAAAACAAAATACCAACGTTGGATCAACGTTGGTCCATTGTTGGAAAGTTGTCATTTGTCAACGTTGGACCAACGCTTTTCCAACGTTGATCCAAGGTTGGTATTTTGTATTCGCCAACGTTGGAGCAGCGTTGGTTGGGCGTACGCAAACGTTGATCCAACGTCAAAGCAACATGTGTCCAACAAGCATCCACCATATTTCCAACAAGCATCCAACATGTCTCCAACACTCATCCAACAAGCATCCAACATGTCTCCAACAAGCATCCAACATGTCTCCAACAAGCATCCAACGTTGGTCCAGCGTAATTCACCAACATTTCTCCAACGTTGGTCCAACGTTGATCCAACGTTGGTCCAACGTTGGTCCAACATTGGACCAACGTCTCACCGTACTAAAAAAATTAAATTAATATTCATATGACACGCCTATTGGTGATATCTAGAACATCCTATCCTAGCTTTGCCTTTACCTAAGACTAACCCTAACCCTATTCCTAGTCCTATCCTAGTCCTATTCCTATACATATAGTCCTATTCCTATTCCTACACTCACTACATCTACATCATCCACTCAGCTTTATATAACCTAGCTTCTGTGTTAATATTTGTTTGATGGTTGGTATTTCGATAAAGTTGAATGTTTGGATAAAGTTTTAAGAATTTACACAAATACATCATGGAAACAAACCTTTAGAATGTTTTTGTAGATAAATAACTTACATATATTTCAAATAATGAGTAAATAATAACATTGGATTCATTCTGAACAATCAAATAACATGATTATTAATGCTGTTTGCAGTCAATGATAACCACTCATGAATATTCATGAATAATAACCAACGTTCATCCAACGTTGAACCAACGTTGATCCAACGATGGCATACATCCTGCTTTCAGCAGCTAATTTTAAATCCTTTTATTATGCAAGGGGGTTTTGACCACCTGTGCTACGAGTAAAAAAATTACCTTTTCTAACATAACAGCTACATGTAGTGAACAACAGATGTGAAATGTTGGATTCTCGTTGGATTAACGAACGTTTCACTGTGGGTTACCGATGTCGATCCAACGTTGCTCTAACGAGATTGTCCAACCTCCATTTCACTTTGAGTTACCGATGTTGATCCATCGCATGGTGTTGTAATATAATACAAGTAGGCGAAATGCCATGTGTAACTCTGGCATAACAATAATAAATACTGGTAAATTACCCAGGTAGCAAGCCAACGTTGGACCAACGTCGGAAACTTGCAAACTCGTTGGAACTCGTTGGACGTTGGACAATCTCGTTGGATCAACGTTGGACCAACATCGGTAACTCGCAGTGAAAAAGAAGTTGGACAATCTTGTTGGACCAACGTTGGACCAACATCGGTAACTCGCAGTGAAATGTACGTTGGACAATCTCGTTGGACCAACGTTGGACCAACATCGGTAACTCGCAGTGAAATGTACGTTGGACAATCTCGTTGGACCAACGTTGGATCAACATCGGTAACTCGCAGTGAAAAAGACATTGGACAATCTCGTTGGACCAACATCGGTAACTCGCAGTGAAAAAGACGTTGGACAATCTTGTTGGACCAACATTGGACCAACATCGGTAACTCGCAGTGAAATGGACGTTGGACAATCTTGTTGGACCAATGTTGGATCAACATCGGTAACTCGCAGTGAAAAAGACGTTGGACAATCTCGTTGGACCAACGTTGGACCAACATCGGTAACTCGCAGTGAAAAAGACGTTGGACAATCTCGTTGGACCAACATCGGTAACTCGCAGTGAAATGGATGTTGGACAATCTTGTTGGACCAACGTTGGACCAACATCGGTAACTCGCAGTGAAAAAGACGTCGGACAATCTCGTTGGACCAACGTTGGACCAACATCGGTAACTCGCACTGAAATGGACGTTGGACAATCTCGTTGGACCAACGTTGCACCAACATCGGTAACTTGCAGTGAAATAGTCGTTGGACAATCTCGTTGGACCAACGTTGGATCAACATCGGTAACTCGCAGTGAAAAAGACGTTGGACAATCTCGTTGGACCAACGTTGGACCAACATCAGTAACTCGCAGTGAAATGGACGTTGGACAATCTTGTTGGACCAATGTTGGATCAACATCGGTAACTCGCAGTGAAAAAGACGTTGGACAATCTCGTTGGACCAACGTTGGACCAACATAGGTAACTCGCAGTGAAGAAGACGTTGGACAATCTCGTTGGACCAACGTTGGACAAACATCGGTAACTCGCAGTGAAATGGACGTTGGACAATCTCGTTGGACCAACGGTGGACCAACATCGGTAACTCGCAGTGAAATTGACGTTGGACAATCTCGTTGGAGCAACGCTGGACCAACATCGGTAACTCGCAGTGAAAAAGACGTTGGACAATCTTGTTGGACCAACGTTGGATCAACATCGGTACCTCGCAGTGAAAAAGACGTTGGACAATCTCGTTGGACCAACGTTGGATCAACATCGGTAATTCGCAGTGAAAAAGACGTTGGACAATCTCGTTAGACCAACAGTAATGAGTGGACTCAAGTAGAATTACAATCATAAATAGAAGTGCGCCATCCCCGGTGAATTACCATATAGGATCGATATCGGGTGTCAAGAGACCATGTATGAGTTGGGCCATCGATCTACAAGCAGTTAATAAAGTAAGCTTTCAACTATACTCGTGTGCCTACTTGTATTATATTACAACATGGTGTCTGAAGTGAAAGTGACTGTATGTCTGATTCGATTCGCCATGACCTGTGTTGTAGAAATGCTAATTTGAATCCATTTTGGGAGGCGAGCTTCACGGTTGATGTGTGACCGGATATACCATCCAGAAAACGCTTTATTGAGAACTGTACTGTTCGTTATCAACGGTGCATAGCTAGTAGGAAGAAAGAGCTCCAGAAGAGGCAGAAGCGATACTATGACCAGGGTGCCAAGTCGCTGCCGGTGTTGAAGTCTGGAGAACGTGTGTACTACCAAGTGGGAAAAGAATGGAAACCTGGCGTAGTGACAACTCAAGATTCAACGCCCCGCTCGTACCACATCCAGAGTGAGAAAGGTGGGCGGTATCGCCGGAACAGACATCATCTAAAGAAGCGTCGCGCACCTGAAGGTAACATCCATGTTCCAGTAAACGAGGAAACGGAGGTCCCAGAAGCGTGCTGGAGTGAGGTGAAGCCGCCCTCGCAAGAACGTGACAGGCGCTACCCACTTCGACGTCTACTCTCAGACCACCGGATAGATTAGATTTGTGATAGAGATGAATACCATTTAGGGCAGAATAATCCCTTGGTATCATCTAGGCGTTGGGTAGTCCACCCTGGCACTAGCACGTTAAACCATTTTGCATAAGGTAAATGTCGGTCTTACAATAGGGGATGACAACCGTACGAAAGGGGCAGAATAATCCCCTGGTTCCATCTTCTGGGTGTCGGGTAGTCTACCCTGACACTCAAGTTTGTAATTTACCAGTATTTATTATTGTTATGCCAGAGTTACACATGGCATTTCGCCTACTTGTATTATATTACAACACCATGCGATGGATCAACATCGGTAACTCAAAGTGAAATGGAGGTTGGACAATCTCGTTAGAGCAACGTTGGATCGACATCGGTAACCCACAGTGAAACGTTCGTTATTCCAACGAGAATCCAACATTTCACATCTGTTGTTCACTACATGTAGCTGTTATGTTAGAAAAGGTAATTTTTTTACTCGTAGCACAGGTGGTCAAAACCCCCTTGCATAATAAAAGGATTTAAAATTAGCTGCTGAAAGCAGGATGTATGCCATCGTTGGATCAACGTTGGTTCAACGTTGGATGAACGTTGGTTATTATTCATGAATATTCATGAGTGGTTATCATTGACTGCAAAAAGCATTAATAATCATGTTATTTGATTGTTCAGAATGAATCCAATGTTATTATTTACTCATTATTTGAAATATATGTAAGTTATTTATCTACAAAAACATTCTAAAGGTTTGTTTCCATGATGTATTTGTGTAAATTCTTAAAACTTTATCCAAACATTCAACTTTATCGAAATACCAACCATCAAACAAATATTAACACAGAAGCTAGGTTATATAAAGCTGAGTGGATGATGTAGATGTAGTGAGTGTAGGAATAGGAATAGGACTATATGGATAGGGATAGGAATAGGACTAGGAATAGGGTTAGGGTTAGGTTAGTCTTAGGTAAAGGGAAAGCTAGGATAGGATGTTCTAGATATCACCAATAGGCGTGTCATATGAATATTAATTAAATTTTTTTAGTACGGTGAGACGTTGGTCCAATGTTGGACCAACGTTGGACCAACGTTGGATCAACGTTGGACCAACGTTGGAGAAATGTTGGTGAATTACGCTGGACCAACGTTGGATGCTTGTTGGAGACATGTTGGAGACATATTGGATGCTTGTTGGACACATGTTGCTTTGACGTTGGATCAACGTTTGCGTACGCCCAATCAACGCTGCTCCAACAAAATACCAACCTTGGATTAACGTTGGAAAAGCGTTGGTCCAATGTTGGCTGCTTGTTGGATGCATGTTGGAGACATATTGGATGCTTGTTGGACACATGTTGCTTTGACGTTGGATCAACGTTTGCGTACGCCCAATCAACGCTGCTCCAACAAAATACCAACCTTGGATTAACGTTGGAAAAGCGTTGGTCCAACGTTGACAAATAACAACTTTTCAACGATGGACCAACGTTGATCCAACGTTGGCATTTCGTTTTCGGCAACGTTGGAGCAACGTTGATTGGGCGTACGCAACCATCGTTGGTCCAACGTTGCCGGACAACGTTGGACCAACGTTGCCGAAAAAATTGGACAACGTTGGTCCAACGTTGGACCAACGTTGGCTTGCTACCTGGGTACATAGGGGATGACAACCGTACGAAAGGGGCAGAATAATCCCCTGGTTCCATCTTCTGGGTGTCGGGTAGTCTACCCTGACACTCAAGTTTGTAATTTACCAGTATTTATTATTGTTATGCCAGAGTTACACATGGCATTTCGCCTACTTGTATTATATTACAACACCAACGATGGATCAACATCGGTAACTCAAAGTGAAATGGAGGTTGGACAATCTCGTTAGAGCAACGTTGGATCGACATCGGTAACCCACAGTGAAGCGTTCGTTAATCCAACGAGAATCCAACATTTCACATCTGTTGTTCACTACATGTAGCTGTTATGTTAGAAAAGGTAATTTTTTTACTCGTAGCACAGGTGGTCAAAACCCCCTTGCATACTAAAAGGATTTAAAATTAGCTGCTGAAAGCAGGATGTATGCCATCGTTGGATCAACGTTGGTTCAACGTTGGATGAACGTTGGTTATTATTCATGAATATTCATGAGTGGTTATCATTGACTGCAAAAAGCATTAATAATCATGTTATTTGATTGTTCAGAATGAATCCAATGTTATTATTTACTCATTATTTGAAATATATGTAAGTTATTTATCTACAAAAACATTCTAAAGGTTTGTTTCCATGATGTATTTGTGTAAATTCTTAAAACTTTATCCAAACATTCAACTTTATCGAAATACCAACCATCAAACAAATATTAACACAGAAGCTAGGTTATATAAAGCTGAGTGGATGATGTAGATGTAGTGAGTGTAGGAATAGGAATAGGACTATATGGATAGGAATAGGACTAGGAATAGGGTTAGGGTTAGTCTTAGGTAAAGGGAAAGCTAGGATAGGATGTTCTAGATATCACCAATAGGCGTGTCATATGAATATTAATTTAATTTTTTTAGTACAGTGAGACGTTGGTCCAATGTTGGACCAACGTTGGATCAACGTTGGACCAACGTTGGAGAAATGTTGGTGAATTACGCTGGACCAACGTTGGATGCTTGTTGGAGACATGTTGGATGCTTGTTGGAGACATGTTGGATGCTTGTTGGATGAGTGTTGGAGACATGTTGGATGCTTGTTGGAAATATGGTGGATGCTTGTTGGACACATGTTGCTTTGACGTTGGATCAACGTTTGCGTACGCCCAACCAACGCTGCTCCAACGTTGGCGAATACAAAATACCAACCTTGGATCAACGTTGGAAAAGCGTTGGTCCAACGTTGACAAATGACAACTTTCCAACGATGGACCAACGTTGATCCAACGTTGGTATTTTGTTTTCGCCAACGTTTGAGCAGCGTTGTTTGGGCGTACGCAAGCAACGTTGGTCCAACGTTGCCGGACAACGTTGGACCAACGTTGCCGAAAAAATTGGACAACGTTGGTCCAACGTTGGACCAACGTTGGCTTGCTACCTGGGTTGACACCCGATAATATACATATCGATCCTATATGGTAATTCACCGGGGATGGCGCACTTCTATTTAGGATTGTAATTCTACTTGAGTCCACTCATTACTGTTGGTCTAACGAGATTGTCCAACGTCTTTTTCACTGTGAGTTACCGATGTTGATCCAACGAGATCGTCCAACGTCTTTTTCACTGCGAATTACCGATGTTGATCCAACGTTGGTCCAACGAGATTGTCCAACGTCTTTTTCACTGCGAGGTACCGATGTTGATCCAACGTTGGTCCAAAAAGATTGTCCAACGTCTTTTTCACTGCGAGTTACCGATGTTGGTCCAGCGTTGCTCCAACGAGATTGTCCAACGTCAATTTCACTGCGAGTTACCGATGTTGGTCCAACGTTGGTCGAACAAGATTGTCCAACGTCTTCTTCACTGCGAGTTACCGATGTTGGTCCAACGTTGGTCCAACAAGATTGTACAACGTCCATTTCACTGCGAGTTATCGATGTTGGTCCAACGTTGGTCCAACAAGATTGTACAACGTCCATTTCACTGCGAGTTACCGATGTTGGTCTAACGTTGGGCTAACGAGATTGTCCAACGTCTTTTTCACTGCGAGTTACCGATGTTGGTCCAACGTTGGTCCAACGAGATTGTCCAACGTCCATTTCACTGCGAGTTACCGATGTTGGTCCAACGTTGGTCCAACGAGATTGTCCGACGTCTTTTTCACTGCGAGTTACCGATGTTGGTCCAACGTTGGTCCAACAAGATTGTCCAACGTCCATTTCACTGCGAGTTACCGATGTTGGTCCAACGTTGGTCCAACGAGATTGTCCGACGTCTTTTTCACTGCGAGTTACCGATGTTGGTCCAACGTTGGTCCAACAAGATTGTCCCACGTCCATTTCACTGCGAGTTACCGATGTTGGTCCAATGTTGGTCCAACAAGATTGTCCAACGTCTTTTTCATTGCGAGTTACCGATGTTGGTCCAACGTTGGTCCAACGAGATTGTCCAACGTCTTTTTCACTGCGAGTTACCGATGTTGATCCAACGTTAGTCCAACGAAATTGTCCAACGTCTATTTCACTGCGAGTTAACGATGTTGATCCAACGTTGGTCCAACGAGATTGTCCAACGTACATTTCACTGCGAGTTACCGATGTTGGTCCAACGTTGGTCCAACGAGATTGTCCAACTTCTTTTTCACTGCGAGTTACCGATGTTGGTCCAACGTTGATCCAACGAGATTGTCCAACGTCCAACGAGTTCCAACGAGTTTGCAAGTTTCCGACGTTGGTCCAACGTTGGCTTGCTACCTGGGTCATTCAAGAGTTTAATCTTCAGCGGAGTAAATGTCGGTGGAACAATTATGGTTGAGGAACATATGTTGTTTTTGGACCATTTGAAGTACTGTCATCTTCAGAGCATATATTTCTGCGGAGCAATTATCACCGGAGCAAATGTCGTATCTCCGGAGCATATTTCGGCGGAACAATTGTCGGCTAAGCAATCGTCGCATATTCGAAGCATTTTCGGCGGAGCAATTGTCGCATCTTCGGAGCATTTGTCGGCGGAGCAATTGTCGGCGGAGCAAATGTCGGCGGAGCATTTGTCGGCGGAGCAAATGTCGGCGGAGCATTTGTCGGCGGAGCAAATGTCGGTGGAGCATTTGTTGGCGGAGGAAATGTCGGCGGAGCATTTGTCGGCGGAGCAATTCCCAGGTAGCAAGCCAACGTTGGACCAACGTTGGAAACTTGCAAACTCGTTGGAACTCGTTGGACGTTGGACAGACTCGTTGGACCAACGTTGGATCAACATCGGTAACTCGCAGTGAAATGGACGTTGGACAATCTCGTTGGACCAACGTTGGATCAACATCGGTAACTCCCAGTGAAATGGACGTTGGACAATCTCGTTGGACCAACGTTGGATCAACATCGGTAACTCGCAGTGAAATGGACGTTGGACAATCTCGTTGGACCAACGTTGGATCAACATCGGTAACTCGCAGTGAAATGGACGTTGGACAATCTCGTTGGACCAATGTTGGATCAACATCGGTAACTCGCAGTGAAATGGACGTTGGACAATCTCGTTGGACCAACGTTGGATCAACATCGGTAACTCGCAGTGAAATGGACGTTGGACAATCTCGTTGGAGCAACGTTGGATCAACATCGGTAACTCGCAGTGAAATGGACGTTGGACAATCTCGTTGGACTAACGTTGGATCAACAGCGGTAACTCGCAGTGAAATGGACGTTGGACAATCTCGTTGGGACAACGTTGGATCAACATCGGTAACTCGCAGTGAAATGGACGTTGGAAAATCTTGTTCGACGAACGTTGGATCAACATCGGTAACTCGCAGTGAAATGGACGTTGGACAATCTCGTTCGACCTACGTTGGATCAACATCGGTAACTCGCAGTGAAATGGGCGTTGGACAATCTCGTTGGAGCAACGTTGGATCAACATCGGTAACCCGCAGTGAAATGGACGTTGGACAATCTCTTTGGACCAACGTTGGATCAACATCGGTAACTCGCAGTGAAATGGACGTTGGACAATCTCGTTGGAGCAACGTTGGATCAACATCGGTAACTCGCAGTGAAATGGACGTTGGACAATCTCGTTGGACTAACGTTGGATCAACAGCGGTAACTCGCAGTGAAATGGACGTTGGACAATCTCGTTGGACCAACGTTGGATCAACATCGGTAACTCGCAGTGAAATGGACGTTGGACAATCTCGTTGGACCAATGTTGGATCAACATCGGTAACTCGCAGTGAAATGGACGTTGGACAATCTCGTTGGACCAACGTTGGATCAACATCGGTAACTCGCAGTGAAATGGACGTTGGACAATCTCGTTGGAGCAACGTTGGATCAACATCGGTAACTCGCAGTGAAATGGACGTTGGACAATCTCGTTGGACTAACGTTGGATCAACAGCGGTAACTCGCAGTGAAATGGACGTTGGACAATCTCGTTGGACCAACGTTGGATCAACATCGGTAACTCGCAGTGAAATGGACGTTGGACAATCTTGTTGGACCAACGTTGGACCAACGAGATTGTCCAACGTCTTTTTCACTGCGAGTTACCGATGTTGATCCAACGTTGGTCCAACAAGATTGTCCAACGTCCATTTCACTGCGAGTTACCGATGTTGGTCCAACGTTGGTCCAACGAGATTGTCCAACGTCTTTTTCACTGCGAGTTACCGATGTTGATCCAACGTTGGTCCAACAAGATTGTCCAACGTCCATTTCACTGCGAGTTACCGATGTTGGTCCAATGTTGGTCCAACAAGATTGTCCAACGTCTTTTTCATTGCGAGTTACCGATGTTGGTCCAACGTTGGTCCAACGAGATTGTCCAACGTCTTTTTCACTGCGAGTTACCGATGTTGATCCAACGTTAGTCCAACGAAATTGTCCAACGTCTATTTCACTGCGAGTTAACGATGTTGATCCAACGTTGGTCCAACGAGATTGTCCAACGTACATTTCACTGCGAGTTACCGATGTTGGTCCAACGTTGGTCCAACGAGATTGTCCAACTTCTTTTTCACTGCGAGTTACCGATGTTGGTCCAACGTTGATCCAACGAGATTGTCCAACGTCCAACGAGTTCCAACGAGTTTGCAAGTTTCCGACGTTGGTCCAACGTTGGCTTGCTACCTGGGTCATTCAAGAGTTTAATCTTCAGCGGAGTAAATGTCGGTGGAACAATTATGGTTGAGGAACATATGTTGTTTTTGGACCATTTGAAGTACTGTCATCTTCAGAGCATATATTTCTGCGGAGCAATTATCACCGGAGCAAATGTCGTATCTCCGGAGCATATTTCGGCGGAACAATTGTCGGCTAAGCAATCGTCGCATATTCGAAGCATTTTCGGCGGAGCAATTGTCGCATCTTCGGAGCATTTGTCGGCGGAGCAATTGTCGGCGGAGCAAATGTCGGCGGAGCATTTGTCGGCGGAGCAAATGTCGGCGGAGCATTTGTCGGCGGAGCAAATGTCGGTGGAGCATTTGTTGGCGGAGGAAATGTCGGCGGAGCATTTGTCGGCGGAGCAATTCCCAGGTAGCAAGCCAACGTTGGACCAACGTTGGAAACTTGCAAACTCGTTGGAACTCGTTGGACGTTGGACAGACTCGTTGGACCAACGTTGGATCAACATCGGTAACTCGCAGTGAAATGGACGTTGGACAATCTCGTTGGACCAACGTTGGATCAACATCGGTAACTCCCAGTGAAATGGACGTTGGACAATCTCGTTGGACCAACGTTGGATCAACATCGGTAACTCGCAGTGAAATGGACGTTGGACAATCTCGTTGGACCAACGTTGGATCAACATCGGTAACTCGCAGTGAAATGGACGTTGGACAATCTCGTTGGACCAATGTTGGATCAACATCGGTAACTCGCAGTGAAATGGACGTTGGACAATCTCGTTGGACTAACGTTGGATCAACAGCGGTAACTCGCAGTGAAATGGACGTTGGACAATCTCGTTGGGACAACGTTGGATCAACATCGGTAACTCCCAGTGAAATGGACGTTGGACAATCTCGTTGGACCAACGTTGGATCAACATCGGTAACTCGCAGTGAAATGGACGTTGGACAATCTCGTTGGACCAACGTTGGATCAACATCGGTAACTCGCAGTGAAATGGACGTTGGACAATCTCGTTGGGACAACGTTGGATCAACATCGGTAACTCGCAGTGAAATGGACGTTGGACAATCTCGTTGGAGCAACGTTGGATCAACATCGGTAACTCGCAGTGAAATGGACGTTGGACAATCTCGTTGGACTAACGTTGGATCAACAGCGGTAACTCGCAGTGAAATGGACGTTGGACAATCTCGTTGGGACAACGTTGGATCAACATCGGTAACTCGCAGTGAAATGGACGTTGGAAAATCTTGTTCGACGAACGTTGGATCAACATCGGTAACTCGCAGTGAAATGGACGTTGGACAATCTCGTTCGACCTACGTTGGATCAACATCGGTAACTCGCAGTGAAATGGGCGTTGGACAATCTCGTTGGAGCAACGTTGGATCAACATCGGTAACCCGCAGTGAAATGGACGTTGGACAATCTCTTTGGACCAACGTTGGATCAACATCGGTAACTCGCAGTGAAATGGACGTTGGACAATCTCGTTGGAGCAACGTTGGATCAACATCGGTAACTCGCAGTGAAATGGACGTTGGACAATCTCGTTGGACTAACGTTGGATCAACAGCGGTAACTCGCAGTGAAATGGACGTTGGACAATCTCGTTGGACCAACGTTGGATCAACATCGGTAACTCGCAGTGAAATGGACGTTGGACAATCTCGTTGGACCAATGTTGGATCAACATCGGTAACTCGCAGTGAAATGGACGTTGGACAATCTCGTTGGACCAACGTTGGATCAACATCGGTAACTCGCAGTGAAATGGACGTTGGACAATCTCGTTGGAGCAACGTTGGATCAACATCGGTAACTCGCAGTGAAATGGACGTTGGACAATCTCGTTGGACTAACGTTGGATCAACAGCGGTAACTCGCAGTGAAATGGACGTTGGACAATCTCGTTGGACCAACGTTGGATCAACATCGGTAACTCGCAGTGAAATGGACGTTGGAAAATCTTGTTCGACGAACGTTGGATCAACATCGGTAACTCGCAGTGAAATGGACGTTGGACAATCTCGTTCGACCTACGTTGGATCAACATCGGTAACTCGCAGTGAAATGGGCGTTGGACAATCTCGTTGGAGCAACGTTGGATCAACATCGGTAACCCGCAGTGAAATGGACGTTGGACAATCTCTTTGGACCAACGTTGGATCAACATCGGTAACTCGCAGTGAAATGGACGTTGGACAATCTCGTTGGACCAACGTTGGATCAACATCGGTAACTCGCAGTGAAATGGACGTTGGACAATCTCGTTGGACCAACGTTGGATCAACATCGGTAACTCGCAGTGAAATGGACGTTGGACAATCTTGTTGGACCAACGTTGGATCAACATCGGTAACACTAGTGAAATGGACGTTGGACAATCTCTTTGGACCAACGTTGGATCAACATCGGTAACTCGCAGTGAAATGGACGTTGGACAATCTCGTTGGAGCAACGTTGGATCAACATCGGTAACTCGCAGTGAAATGGACGTTGGACAATCTCGTTGGACTAACGTTGGATCAACAGCGGTAACTCGCAGTGAAATGGACGTTGGACAATCTCGTTGGACCAACGTTGGATCAACATCGGTAACTCGCAGTGAAATGGACGTTGGACAATCTCGTTGGACCAATGTTGGATCAACATCGGTAACTCGCAGTGAAATGGACGTTGGACAATCTCGTTGGACCAACGTTGGATCAACATCGGTAACTCGCAGTGAAATGGACGTTGGACAATCTCGTTGGAGCAACGTTGGATCAACATCGGTAACTCGCAGTGAAATGGACGTTGGACAATCTCGTTGGACCAACGTTGGATCAACATCGGTAACTCGCAGTGAAATGGACGTTGGACAATCTTGTTGGACCAACGTTGGACCAACGAGATTGTCCAACGTCTTTTTCACTGCGAGTTACCGATGTTGATCCAACGTTGGTCCAACAAGATTGTCCAACGTCCATTTCACTGCGAGTTACCGATGTTGGTCCAACGTTGGTCCAACGAGATTGTCCAACGTCTTTTTCACTGCGAGTTACCGATGTTGATCCAACGTTGGTCCAACAAGATTGTCCAACGTCCATTTCACTGCGAGTTACCGATGTTGGTCCAATGTTGGTCCAACAAGATTGTCCAACGTCTTTTTCATTGCGAGTTACCGATGTTGGTCCAACGTTGGTCCAACGAGATTGTCCAACGTCTTTTTCACTGCGAGTTACCGATGTTGATCCAACGTTAGTCCAACGAAATTGTCCAACGTCTATTTCACTGCGAGTTAACGATGTTGATCCAACGTTGGTCCAACGAGATTGTCCAACGTACATTTCACTGCGAGTTACCGATGTTGGTCCAACGTTGGTCCAACGAGATTGTCCAACTTCTTTTTCACTGCGAGTTACCGATGTTGGTCCAACGTTGATCCAACGAGATTGTCCAACGTCCAACGAGTTCCAACGAGTTTGCAAGTTTCCGACGTTGGTCCAACGTTGGCTTGCTACCTGGGTCATTCAAGAGTTTAATCTTCAGCGGAGTAAATGTCGGTGGAACAATTATGGTTGAGGAACATATGTTGTTTTTGGACCATTTGAAGTACTGTCATCTTCAGAGCATATATTTCTGCGGAGCAATTATCACCGGAGCAAATGTCGTATCTCCGGAGCATATTTCGGCGGAACAATTGTCGGCTAAGCAATCGTCGCATATTCGAAGCATTTTCGGCGGAGCAATTGTCGCATCTTCGGAGCATTTGTCGGCGGAGCAATTGTCGGCGGAGCAAATGTCGGCGGAGCATTTGTCGGCGGAGCAAATGTCGGCGGAGCATTTGTCGGCGGAGCAAATGTCGGTGGAGCATTTGTTGGCGGAGGAAATGTCGGCGGAGCATTTGTCGGCGGAGCAATTCCCAGGTAGCAAGCCAACGTTGGACCAACGTTGGAAACTTGCAAACTCGTTGGAACTCGTTGGACGTTGGACAGACTCGTTGGACCAACGTTGGATCAACATCGGTAACTCGCAGTGAAATGGACGTTGGACAATCTCGTTGGACCAACGTTGGATCAACATCGGTAACTCCCAGTGAAATGGACGTTGGACAATCTCGTTGGACCAACGTTGGATCAACATCGGTAACTCGCAGTGAAATGGACGTTGGACAATCTCGTTGGACCAACGTTGGATCAACATCGGTAACTCGCAGTGAAATGGACGTTGGACAATCTCGTTGGACCAATGTTGGATCAACATCGGTAACTCGCAGTGAAATGGACGTTGGACAATCTCGTTGGACCAACGTTGGATCAACATCGGTAACTCGCAGTGAAATGGACGTTGGACAATCTCGTTGGAGCAACGTTGGATCAACATCGGTAACTCGCAGTGAAATGGACGTTGGACAATCTCGTTGGACTAACGTTGGATCAACAGCGGTAACTCGCAGTGAAATGGACGTTGGACAATCTCGTTGGGACAACGTTGGATCAACATCGGTAACTCGCAGTGAAATGGACGTTGGAAAATCTTGTTCGACGAACGTTGGATCAACATCGGTAACTCGCAGTGAAATGGACGTTGGAAAATCTTGTTCGACGAACGTTGGATCAACATCGGTAACTCGCAGTGAAATGGACGTTGGACAATCTCGTTGGACCAACGTTGGATCAACATCGGTAACTCGCAGTGAAATGGACGTTGGACAATCTCGTTGGAGCAACGTTGGATCAACATCGGTAACTCGCAGTGAAATGGACGTTGGACAATCTCGTTGGACTAACGTTGGATCAACAGCGGTAACTCGCAGTGAAATGGACGTTGGACAATCTCGTTGGGACAACGTTGGATCAACATCGGTAACTCGCAGTGAAATGGACGTTGGAAAATCTTGTTCGACGAACGTTGGATCAACATCGGTAACTCGCAGTGAAATGGACGTTGGACAATCTCGTTCGACCTACGTTGGATCAACATCGGTAACTCGCAGTGAAATGGGCGTTGGACAATCTCGTTGGAGCAACGTTGGATCAACATCGGTAACCCGCAGTGAAATGGACGTTGGACAATCTCTTTGGACCAACGTTGGATCAACATCGGTAACTCGCAGTGAAATGGACGTTGGACAATCTCGTTGGAGCAACGTTGGATCAACATCGGTAACTCGCAGTGAAATGGACGTTGGACAATCTCGTTGGACTAACGTTGGATCAACAGCGGTAACTCGCAGTGAAATGGACGTTGGACAATCTCGTTGGACCAACGTTGGATCAACATCGGTAACTCGCAGTGAAATGGACGTTGGACAATCTCGTTGGACCAATGTTGGATCAACATCGGTAACTCGCAGTGAAATGGACGTTGGACAATCTCGTTGGACCAACGTTGGATCAACATCGGTAACTCGCAGTGAAATGGACGTTGGACAATCTCGTTGGAGCAACGTTGGATCAACATCGGTAACTCGCAGTGAAATGGACGTTGGACAATCTCGTTGGACTAACGTTGGATCAACAGCGGTAACTCGCAGTGAAATGGACGTTGGACAATCTCGTTGGACCAACGTTGGATCAACATCGGTAACTCGCAGTGAAATGGACGTTGGAAAATCTTGTTCGACGAACGTTGGATCAACATCGGTAACTCGCAGTGAAATGGACGTTGGACAATCTCGTTCGACCTACGTTGGATCAACATCGGTAACTCGCAGTGAAATGGGCGTTGGACAATCTCGTTGGAGCAACGTTGGATCAACATCGGTAACCCGCAGTGAAATGGACGTTGGACAATCTCTTTGGACCAACGTTGGATCAACATCGGTAACTCGCAGTGAAATGGACGTTGGACAATCTCGTTGGACCAACGTTGGATCAACATCGGTAACTCGCAGTGAAATGGACGTTGGACAATCTCGTTGGACCAACGTTGGATCAACATCGGTAACTCGCAGTGAAATGGACGTTGGACAATCTTGTTGGACCAACGTTGGATCAACATCGGTAACACTAGTGAAATGGACGTTGGACAATCTCGTTGGACGTTCGATCAACGTTGGATATCCGCATAAAAATATCACAATCTTTGTTAGAATCAGGTTGGATGCCAACTCGTTGGACAGACAGACTTGTTGGATCTATATGTTGGTTCAACATTGGATGCTGGATAAGAAATTAACAGATCACTCCTTCATTGTTGGAATCCGGTTAGATACCAACGTTGGTCCAATGTTGGAAACACGTAGCTCGAAAGCTGTTGGGCAAACTTGTTGGACCAACGTTAGATCAACGTTGGACATCCGCATACAAATGTCACAATCTAATGTGAGAATCAGGTTGGATGCCAACGTTGGTCCAACGCTAGAAACTCACTGCAGCTCGACAGACGTTGGACAAACTCGTTGGAATAACGTTGAATCAACGTCGACATCTGCATCTTTCAAGTTTTCAATTTGCGCATCTGTTGCGCATCGGCTACTCATAGCAGATTTGTGTAAGTTAGCGTGCCATAGACACCAGAGGGCTTGATAATTTAGCAACGTACATCACAGCAGTTCTTTTGTGTTTATTTTTAAATTTTTTTTTGAAGAACTCGGGTGAGTGTATGAACTCGGGCGAGCCTACGGATATAGATGGTGATGGAGTATACCAGTCCATTTATAGTTTCCTGCAAGTTTCTAGGTAATTTGCCGGTGATGTATGCTAGCTGTAGTATATTTTTCGTGCTTTCCCTGTATTCGGGACGTGTTATTATCAGCTGCCATTTCTACGCCGAGAGTGCTGGCGTGCATGAGTCTGTCGAGGGTGCCGGACAACTCGACCATACATACTGCTATCGTTCTTTGACATAATTTGCTTTCAATTCAATGAAATAAATCCTTTTTTTTTGTTTTAATTGATACTCATCGAGAATATGATCTAGATTTAAGGTATGCATGCATTTGATTATAAATGTGTAACACAAAAACAGTGAATCTAGCAAAAATGATCATGGTAGTGAAATATGCAGAATCACAGTAGCCTAGGACAAGTAAACACCACATAACAGCTACAGCTATAGTGCATTGTTTGAATTATGTATATAAATACTTCATTGATGGAATGAGGTACTATTACAATCTTGATCCACTATTAAACACTCATCATTGTAAAGGTATTGGACATTAAGCTTCCACGGATTATCGATCTATATTATAGCTTAGGTGAAACGTTAATCCAACGAGAATCCAACATTTCACATCTGTTGTTCACTAGCTTTGATGTTAGAAAAGTCAATTATTTTACTTGTAGCACAGGTGGTTAAAACCCCCTTGCATAATAAAAGGATTTAAAATTAGCTGCTGGAATCAGGATGTATTCCAACGTTGGATCAACGTTGGTTCAACGTTGGATCAACGTTTGTTATTATTCATGAATATTCATGATCGGTTATCATTGACTGCAAAAAGCATTAATTATCGTGATATTTGATTGTTCAGAATGAATCCAATGTTATTATTTACTCATTATTTAAAATATATGTAAGTTATTTATCTACAAAAACATACTAAAGGTTTGTTTCCATGATGTATTAATATAAATTCTTAAAACTTTATCCAAACATTCAACTTTATCCAAATACCAACCATCAAACAAATATTTACACAGAAGCTAGGTTATATAAAGCTGAGTGAATGATGTACATGTAGTGAGTGTAGGAATAGGAATAGGACTATATGGATAGGAATAGGAATAGGAATAGGAATAGTCTTAGGTAAAGGTAAGGTATAGCAATCATAGGATAGGATGCTCTAGATATCACCAATAGGCATGCCATATGAATATTAATTTAATTTTTTTAGTATGGTGAGACGTTGGTCCAACGTTGGAGAAATGTTGGTGAATTACGCTGGACCAACGTTGGATGCTTGTTGGAGACATGTTAGAGACATGTTGGATGCTTGTTGGAGACATGTTGGATGCTTGTTGGAAATATGGTGGATGCTTGTTGGACACATGTTGCTTTGACGTTGGATCAACGTTTGTGTACGCCCAACCAACGTTGCTCCAACGTTGGCGAATACAAAATACCAACCTTGGATCAACGTTGGAAAAGCGTTGGTCCAACGTTGACAAATAACAATTTTCCAACAATGGACCAACGTTGATCCAACGTTGGTATTTTGTTTTCGCCAACGTTGGAGCAACGTTGGTTGGGCGTACACAAGCAACGTTGGTCCAACGTTGCCGGACAACGTTGGACCAACGTTGCCAAAAAAATTGGACAACGTTGGTCCAACGATGGACCAACGTTGGCTTGCTACCTGGGTTGTCGTCGGAGCAAATGTCGGCGGAGCAAATATCGCGGAGCATTTGTCGCGAAGCATTTGTCGCATTTTTCGGAGCAATTGTCGGCGGAGCATATGTCGGCGGAGCATATGTCGTGTCACCATACATCCATGATCTTGTTTTACTTGAGACTGCATCTGACATTTGGAATGGCTCCATTTTGCCGTATTTATCTAGTAAGCAAACTCCATTTTGAGTTGTTCATGTCTGATTACATGTGATGCGTGATGTTAAAATGGAGATTGATTAATATGAACTAGTTCGCGAAAAGTAATGATAAAAAAGCTCAAATGTGGTTATGGTTCCAAGTTCAGAAGGTCATTGATAATGAATATGCAGAGGGATAAACTACAGGGTTAAAATATACGATAATGTTGAAAAGTTATGGTGTATTCGAACAAAGACACGATAGACATGATAGAGAAGCATCAACATAATACGGCCTGACGGTGGTTGAATTAGTTGTTTCTAAATAGAGTATTGTCATCATCTACGGTATGACGTTAGTAGAAGGGACTCGGTGGAATGAGGGTTATACTTGTCAATATTTTCATCATTCTCACCATGTACTGATATTCATTTGCAGATTGATTAACAAGGGTAAAACAAAACTTGAATTATAAGCCAGCAAAATCAAATCTGAAATTGGTGAACATTCCATGTCATATGCAGGTAGTATAATTTGGAGAGGTTTCCAAAATGATCTGAAAGATACAAACTCACGTAACACTTTTCGCAAATCGTTTACAAATATCTCTTAGCGAATGACGTTGAATGATTTCACATGAAAGCTTGTAAATATGTTAAAACATTACTTCTGTAAGTAATGTAAATACGCTGCAAAATTGTAAAAATAATGAAATCTGTATTATAATAATACTGTGAAAAGACTGGCCTCAAATAGCCTGCTCTGCTATTGCTGGTTCCCTTTTACCAACTATAATGTATTTGTTTTACTTTAGACTATTTTGTGATTTACATTTTTTTTGTTAACGATGTTGTTGTTTGGTAAATAATTACATTTCAATTCCTTTTAACTTTAACAATACTCTGATACAGTGGACAGAATATATACCAGGGAAATAGGCCTACTCTTTAACAAAAGTGAATGGTGGAGACACATTGTTGTATGCAAAGACTCTGTGGCTATACGTTCAACACGGTAATACACAGTGCGTTGTCATACATGTTGACTGTTACATGTCACGTTACATATTTTATTTTCAGGTTCGATTATATTCGGCTTTGAAGATGAATCATTATTCGTTGGAGTACGCTTTAGAATAATTTAACTATTGTACCTTTAGATTTGATACGATCTGCGAATATATGAAATAAATTCCATTGCTAATTGTGACGTAGTTTATTTGCGTTTTAATTGAGATTGTTCGCTCTGCCGATAAGTCAATTTTCATACAACCTGAATGCACAATAAATATGACTTTTTGAGTCCATCGGCCACAGTATTGGTTATTCAACAACTCGTACACTGGTACGGTTAACATGCTAACATATGTATGTACAAAGTGATCCATTAACTTTATATTTTCCCCAAAAGTAACGTTTGAAATTTCAATCATAATACATGTACAAATTTGATTGTTAGATTCTTGAGACAATTTTGAGAATTTATATTAAAACAAATAAGGTTAACAATCTAATGTCTTATGTTATTTTTATGTATCGAGAGAGAATCAAAACACAGGACTTGTTCTTTCGGAGTCTGAATCGGCAAGTGCCTTTATTCTTCATTTATTACACTAATATCTAAATAACATATCATACACCGTACAAAGGATTTCACAAAGAGGAATTGTTTACAAAACATATCAGTCAATGGGGCTTACCGGAAAGGGTTGAGGAACATTATATACATGGGTATGGTAAATTATATACTACACAATATTCGTATTTATAAATATCCCTCCCCTTCTTGATAAAAGACAAACGTGATAGCTGGAGAGATAGAGAGAGAAATATTGTGGAACAATTTGAATAGGCAATGGATGCAGAGAAGCAGTTGGAAAGAGAGTGTAGATTGGGAGAGCAAGCAAAATAATCTTAATTAAAAACAATGCTAATATTTATACATTCAAAACAACTCCATATCCCTGATCAAACTATACAACGACATCTCGAATCGGAATTCAGTATGGAGAGAGCGTAACCAAGATAGATAGAGAGAGAGAGAGAGACCAAACAAACACGTGTGCATTATAAAACACTGCAATACATGAACATCTAAAATCAAAGCTCCTATCTCGATTACCATGAGCAACAACAAACCGACATGCATGCATTAGTTCCAGCAATACATTTTCATACATTGTCTCCAATCAATTCGTACCTGTCTTTTTCCATTTTTGATTTTTTTTTTTTTTAACTCAAGTAAGACATAATTATAAGTACAAGCCTTAAACGAAACGGTCCCTCAAAACAAAGTATTCCACACAAAATACTGACAAAATATAAACAACAAATTATTACAATGATCAGAAATAGACAATCGTAAAGCCTGAATCGAAAGATAATGTTTCTCTATGAACATAAAGAATGCTGAAAATACACTCAAACGAAACAAAATAAATCGTACACATGAAATTAATCAAAGTAAAAGCAACTAATCGAGTTCAAATTGCATGAATGTGTTGTTCTTTACTTAGTCAATGTAAGTATATCCAGTTCGTAGGCATAAACTAAACATGTCTCAATAATACATGCAGTCATTGTAACGCACTAATCAAAGTCATGTAACTTTATGCGTTAAATAATAATGTCAGAGAGTTCATCCCCGGTCGTCACGTACGCTATATGACGATGACCGTCATACTTTATCGAGGAAGTAGAAAGCCCTGCAATTGTGCTGCTCGGTTTCGCCGCTGTGATGTCAGCGGGCGCGAAGCAAGTGGTTCGATCGCGTCGTCGATGATCTCGCTGCCTATTAGAGAGGGGCGAGTATTCAAGGCGGTGCTCACGGTGATTGTATGAGTTTTCGCTGTGTCGTGAACGTTCCTGGTGATATCTTAGGCGATCGCGCGTGTCGGTAATTGCTGCGAGCGATGAAGAGGGTTAGAGGGTTGAAGAGGTCCATGGTTATCGACATGGTGCGCGCGTGGTCGTGGCGTCGGCGGTATGCCAGCTCGTCGTGATCGACGAGATGTTTCGGTTTTTAGCAGTGGTGACATGTATCTCCCCAAGCCGGACAGCGACTCCTGCCGTGTCGTTAAACACAGTTCGAACAGCGGTGCTGGTCACACGGCGAAGCGATAGTGCAAACTGATTGGTGTAGACGCAACAGTCCGATCGCGATGGCTGATTCTCGGCTGAGTATGCAGCCATTGTCGCCGTCGGTGACGACGATTC